>VMDO01009320.1:50785-78169 GCA_007922755.1 Pedetes capensis | reverse complement strand
TCAAAGTCGCCGGGCCATGTTGCTGATGAAATGGTGCTCTGCAGGTCAGCAGGGCACGGTGGAGATGAGCACATAGGCATTATGCGGGGATGGTTAGGTTTCAGAGCCCATAGAATATCCATCCCAGGAAATGGGGCTTGCTATGATTTGATTTGCATTTCTTTAAATGTTCTCTGGGAAGACTGATGCCTATAGCCATCCCACTGTGGCGTCTGATCCTGTCACATCTCAGAAAGGAAGCAGGTTGAGAATGGTTAGTCCTTGGATGGGAGAACGCCTTGGAACACCAGGTGCTGTAGGCTTGGGAGAAGGACCCGGCAACCCACTCCCCAAAACCAATCAGCCATCAAAAACCGTGCGTATGAATAACAGAGAAGCACCAACAATAGTGTTTCGCCTATTGTACGTAGGGTCGCTATGAGTCGGACACCAACTCAGTGGCACCTAACAATAGCAACAGGGGAGACTGGGACTCTCATGGACTATTGGAGCTGAAAGGGGCTGGGGGATGGTTTGGTCCGGCTTCCTGATTTCAGATCTGGAAAGGGTTAACATCATCCCCACCTAACAGATGAGGCACACGGAGCTCTAGAGAGTTTGGGTGACATTTTTCCTGTGGTCTGCTGTGACATTGCAAATGTGGACTGGCCTTTTCTGAGATGCCACAGCCCCCTATTGGAGGAGGCATCTGGGGGAAGAAGCGGTGGCACCCAGGGGATAGGACTTATTATGCTGCATTGTGTGGAATTGCAATCCTAGCATCTCAGTGACGGGTTACTTTGAGATCACCTGCAATGGCTACTTAGGTACAAACAGGAACGCTGGGTTCCCAGACAGTGGCAGCTTTCCCAGTTCACATAACCAACAACTGAGGATCTAGACACAGTGGAAGGTGAGCTCTGCCCATGGCGAGTATCCTTGCCCTACCCAGGAGCTCTGAAGAAGCATCTTCCTGGGCAGAACACAGTCTTTCATTTCTTTGTTTATCACGAGTGGCTATCTAACCGGATTGAGACCCACTGTGTATCCCCATGACTGGCACCAGACTTAGACACCTCCCTGCCTTGCGATCTCTGTCAACACGGCAACAGGGATTCCAGTGGTCTAGAATTTCTGAAGTACCTTGTGTGTCTCTGCAGGGAAAGACCCACTTAGTTTACTGTCTGGTTTCTAGGGTTTGGAACAATTTCTAAAGGTCATCAATAATAATAAAAGTGGGTGTGCATGAGCTGAGGGTAAGAGCCGAAAAAATGTGGGGATACAAAGGGAATTATAGAAACTGTGACCCTATTAAAGAAAGAGACCCCAAGTCACCCTCTTCCCCCAAGCGTTTTATATCCTTGCTCTTGCAGTCCTGGAAATAAGATTCGAGAGCAACGTCTTTGCTCCCTTCTTGCCTCCGTCCTGCTTTGCAGAGCTTTAGTGGACACAAACAGAACAAGGACTCCCGTAGGCTTTCTGAATTGCACTCGGGGAGCTCAGATGATTCAACCTATGTCTGCCAGTCCTGCCCACTTCTCTTCCACATGCTTACAGCTGTGTGTGTGTGTGTGTGTGTGTGTGTGTGTGTGTGTGTGTGTGTGTGCACGCGCACAGTATTGGGAGTTGAACCTAGATCCACATGCATGCCAGGCA
The DNA here is from genome assembly GCA_007922755.1 of Pedetes capensis. Taxonomy (NCBI): domain Eukaryota; kingdom Metazoa; phylum Chordata; class Mammalia; order Rodentia; family Pedetidae; genus Pedetes; species Pedetes capensis. The sequence continues at coordinate 76,534 of VMDO01009320.1, read as the reverse complement.
AACACTCTGCCACTGAGCCCCACCCCAGCCACTTTTTATTTTTCATTCTGAGACAGAGTCTCACTACGTTGCACATGTGCCTCTGGCCTCAAATCTATGATCCTCCCAAGTTGCTGGCTTTCCCGGTACATTCTTACCTTGTCAGCTTGGCTGTCTACATTCAGTCCTTGTTGTTAGGTGCTGTAGAGTTGGTGTCCGACTCATAGTGACCCTATCTACAATAAGGGAAACACTATTGTCAGTGCTTCTCTGCTGTTGATAGGGTTTTTAATGATGGATTGGTTTTGGGGAGTGAGTTGCCGGGTCCGTCTCCCAAGCCTACACCACCTGGTGTTCCAGGTACTAACCAGGCCCGACCCTGCTTAGCTTCTGAGATCTGACGGGATCGGATGCCACAGGGCTACGGCTGCAGGCATTCAGTCCCTAGCAAGCATTAATTCTCAGGGATGAGTGCAATGGTGCATACCTATTGGGGGCTGGGATTTGGCTCAGTTTGTAGAGCGCTGCGCTGCAGTCTCTGAGGTCCCGAGTTCAACTCCCAGCACCACAAAAATGGGAGAAGGGCCTGGCAATTCACTCCCAAGGCAATCCCGAAACAGTCAGCCATTGAAAACCCTATGAGGGTCGCTATGAGTCGGATACCGACTCAACGGCACCTAACAACAATAATCCAAGCAATTCAGGAGGCAGAGGCAGAAGGATCACAAGTCTGAGGCCAGAGGCAGCCTGAGCAACTAAGACCCTGTCTCAAAATAAAAAATAAAAGCAGGACTGTGGGTGCAGCTCAGGTGGTACAGCATTTGCCCAGTATGCAAGAGGCCCTGCATTCAGCCACCAGTGCTACAAACAAAAAACAAACAGATAAAATCCATTAATTCTCTGAAGTTCCTAAGGAAATCTCTCCATGACTCTACAAAGACCCTCCCATGCCCACCCACTTGTCCAGATTCACCTTTTCGTCACCTCATGCTATGCCTCTAACTCTTTGGAGTCTTTCTGTTTCCCCATAGTTTGAGTCTCTACCCTTCCTGCCACGGAATCTTTCTACACACAGTCTTATCATCTCCGAAAACACTCAGCATGGTTCTACTTTGTCCTTTATTTGAGTGATTATTCAACTACTATATGTCTCTGGTGACTAAATTATAGACTTCTGAGGGCAGGTGTGATACCTCTTTTTGTTTATCCATATGTATCCAGTGCCTAGCACAGCGCCTTGCAGGTAGTAGAAGTTCAAACAAGTATTTATGGAATAGGCACCTGAATAAATGGATGCCTAAATAAATACATGCCTAAATAAATAGATGCCTGAATGAATGGATCAGTGAATCACAGCTTGTTTTGGAGATTGATGGAACAGTATGCATCAAAGCACTTTGTTCACTCTCCCATCATTGTTATTGTTGTATTTGGGCTGCATTACCACAGTGCCCGTTATTCCTGAGATAACACTATAGAGATAAATACTGGCTAGGGCCAAGCATTTGTTGTGTTATGGGTGTTGTGCTTTCTGTTAGGTTCTATCGAGTCAGGTCCGACTCACAGGGACCCTCACAGAATTTTCAATGGCTGATTGTTCAGAGATTGCTTCGGGAGTGGATTGCTACGTCCTCCTCCTGTTTTTTGCAGTGCTGGGGATTGAACCCAGGTCCTCAGAGAGTGCAGAGCAGCACTCAACTGAGCTAAACCCCAAACCTTGTTTTATGGATAAAAGATTCTAATTACCAGAGGGTATCACCTGCATCTGCACCTATTCCATCCTTGGTTACATCAACACAAACTCATTTAAGGAAAAAAAAAAAAATAGATGCCCAAAATAGATAATTTCTGTTCTCTGAGGTAGTATCTTGACAGTGGGTTTGTTGAGATGGTTTCAGAAGGGAATTTAACGTTTTTGAGTGCCACTGAGTACCGGGAACTCTCTATACTACCATTTAGTTAATCTTTACAGCAACTCTAAAGGCAGACGTTACCCAACCTTATCGAAAATGGAGAAAGATTAAATAAATTGCTCAAGGTTTCTCAGTTAGTAAGCAAGTGGTATAGAATGCAGACCAGACTTGGCCAGTTTTCAGGACCCTTGACCTTCCCACTGCGTGTGCAGCTCTTTAATAAAACCCAAGCCTCCAGTGTGCATGGGCTGGGGTTTAGCTCAGTTGGTAGAGTGCTGTTCTGTGCTGTCTGAGGCACTGGGTTCGATCCCCAGCACTGGAAAAATGGGAGAAGGACCTAGCAATCCACTCCAGAAGCAATTCCAAAACAATCAGACATTGAAAGCCCTATGAATAGCAGAGAAGCACTGACATCGTGCTGGCCACGGTACAGTGTCTTGGAGTGTTTGATTCTAATGCACATAGGGTTTCTCTGAGTTGGAGTCTGTATCCGACTCATAGCGACCCTCATAGGGTTTTCAATGGCTGACTGCTTCGGGATTGCCTTGGGAGTGGATTGCCAGGGCCTTCTCCCATTTTTGTTGTGCTGGGAATTGAACTCGGGACGTCAGAGACTGCCATGCAGCACAGTGCTCTACCAACTGAGCTAAATCCCAGCCCAACTCAATGGTACCTAACAATAATAAGTGCACAAGCCAACCTGGATGGAGAAAAACCCATGTGCAGGCTATTTAGAGACCAGAAATCAGAACCCAGGGAACCTCCAGGGATTCCCTCCCACGGTGACAGCAAAAGACAGCAGTGCATCTGCAGGGGCTTGAACCTGGATCTTAACTGTGCCAGCCTAATGATATTTCAGTTTTGCTTGTCTGACATAAAAATATATTGCAACTTGCTAAAAAATGTGCTGCCTGCTGGTTAGTGCCGTCAGCTGCTTCCATTTTAGTCTGTCTTCTCATCTTGTTCTACTTCATGTTACTCTAAAAGATGCTGCAGAGTCCCATTAGGCATTTTTGACATCTGTTACTTTTTAAACCCTTCTTCTATTGTGTTATTAACTATTTTATTGAAAAAGTAACACATACACAGTAGAAAATCCCCAGTAGTCCCATAGGGCATGGGGTAAATTCATGTCTCCCTCTTGCTATAGATCCCCTCCCACGATTACCACTTTCTTGGGCCTCTTTCTGGAAATAGTCTATATAGATGCAAATATGTGTATGCATATGTACATGTATATATGCATATGTAGTTATGCATATCTCTTCTAATGGCCAAAAAAAATCTATGTTTTGCAGAAGTGATAATGTGTATCATCAAACATTTCCCTCTAATCCTACCCAAATTCTTATTTCAAACTCTTAATTGCCTTCTATTTATTTATATGGTTGGGATTCATTATTGGAGGTACAAGGAACTTGGCAGCACCCGAGCATTTTGGCAAGAAGCTCTTCCTTTCCTTATAGTAGTAATTAAAAGCCTGTTCCAAAATGAAATTAATCTGGTAGTTCAAATAAGTAGATATTCATTAAGCCACTGAAGTGGCCTGGTATGGTACGACTGGCGTGGGTAGCCAGGAATCAGGACCTCGCTGGTAGGGTCTTCCATAAGTCACTTCATGTCTCTGAGATTCAGTTTCCCTCCTAGTAAATTCAGAGAGCTGGGAGAGGTACTTTGCCAGATTTCCTTCCTGCTTTGCTACTTTATAGCTCTATGAATTCTGGCAAAGAATATACAGGCTAGAAAGAGAGGACCTGAGAATTGACCATTTGCTCGTCATTTGTTGTGTTAATCAAGTATTTCTAGCCCTGTTAGGTATGTAGTAAGATTACACTCCCTCTCCTTCAAGGTTAGCCACAGCCACGTGACTTGCTGGTCATGAAATGTGAGTGGACATGGCATACTTCATTCCCAGATAAAGGCTGTAAGACCCTGTGCATGGTTCTCTATGTTCCCCTTTCCTAGCGCCTTCCCTCGCCTGGGTCTGTCAGTGCAGACACTGTCACACAAAGTACCAGTCAACCCACAATGGACCTGAAGTATAAGTGAGAAACAGACCTCCATGAAGTCATTGAAATATGGGGCCTATTTGTTATTGACGCTCACCCAAGCATAGATTGACCAAAACATCATACGAATGCTGGGTTTGTTTCTGGAAAACTAGGAACAGCAGAGTAATGATAATAAACTCCCACGATGCATGCAGGTCATTTTGAACTCATGGAGGCTATTTCAGTGGTCATCTTCAGGCCATCTTTAATTCTTGGTAGGATTTGTAGTTGTCTTTCTCCCACTCTTTCCTGTCATCTTCCTTCTTCTTTTATTCGTGTCTGTTCCCTTTTAATGTGTTTCTTAAACTTTTGACCTGTTTCCCTATTTTATATTCCATCTTCTGAGAGCTTGCTCCCTCTGCTTCCATTCCCTCCTGTGTCTCTCCTTTCCTTACAAAGCAGTTTCTTGACACTTTACCCCCTGACAGTTTCTTCCCTGGGTCTGTCTTTCAGCTTCATAAGGCCCCATGTGGCCTCTACTTCCAGTCCCTTTCATCCATCTTTTTTCTTTCTTTTGGATCCTCCCTAATCCACTTTGTCTGGATTCTCTCATCAGACAGACCAACACCTCCTCACATACTTTCTTGGCCATGCTCATCCTCCCTGACCTACCCACTGCCCCTGATATGACAGATGACCCCTTCTTTCTTACTTTGGTAACTGTCAACTTCTGTGAATCTTTCATTTCATTTCTAGGAGATTTCCAAAATGAAGGATATTTGCTTTTATTTCAATGAACATTTCCCAGATCTCTGCCATGAATGGGTCACTGTGTTGGCAAATGAGAAAGTCCAAAGCTATCAGGCAGTCAGGGATGGGGCTGAGGAGTAATGAACCATGGGTGCTGGAGATGTTTCTGGAAGAGAACAAATTGGACCCTTGAGAGTTGTGAGAGTGGGTCCAGCTCTAGGTCCAGATCCAATTAGTATTTTCCAGGCAATTACCAGGTATCTGGTCAAAAGACATGCACAGCAAGGTGGGCACCTGCCTGGACCTCAGTCATGGTCGGGAGCCAAGGGCAGAAATGTACAGCAGCAGATGAGAGGTTGGGAAGTATGGCTTTGAGGCAGAGCTGGGGGATTGTGTAACTGAATTCTCTTGGTCAGAGTTCTGTGGGAGCTCCCACCGGAGGGCAAGGGGCCATTTTCAAGTTCCTGTGGCAATCTGAATTAAAGGACCCAACTGACAGTGGCCTCCTCCAAACCAATAGGAGATGTGGATATACACGCAGCTCATTCCAATACTGCAACGTGGACAGAGCCACCAGCCACAAGGGAGCTAAGAACAATTTTCCGTGGTGGTAGAGTGAGGGAGGAACTCCTGACTGGGTCAGTCACGGGCTGTATGAGGGAAGAGGGCTTCACAGAGGGCATTTGGGGTGGCCACAAAATGAGGACCATCATCCCAACCATTCAGCTTGTAGTGAGAAGTTATGGGGAAGATAGAGGGCCAGGCACATGGAAGGTTGGCATGTGTTCATAGAATTTGATTGGCCACAGGAAAAAGGTAGGATAGGAGAAAGGCAGTGGGTGACTCCCATGCTCTCTCTCCTTAAAATGGTGATTTGTTTCTTTTTCCTTTGAAATTCATCTTACCCTAGGTTGTGGCCTCAGAAGAGTCATGATGTACTATTGAAATAATTGGGGGGAAGTTTGCAACATGCCTAAGAATGGAGACTCTACAGTCAGACAGCCTGGGTCCATCTTAGTTTGCCATAGGCTAAGTGAGTGAACCCAGGAAAGTCACCTTGACCCTCTAATCCTCCCTATTTTCACCTGTAAAATGAGAATTATTATCTTATTATCATGAAGGTGAATGAGACCAAGGCTTCATATAGCCCTAGCATGGGAGAAGTATCTGATACATTGATTTTTATTATAACAAAACATATTGACCAATCAGAGTTAAGTGAAAGGACAGAATCCACTCTAGAGATTTTAAACAGAAAAGGATCTAACACAGGAAGGATGTTTTTGAAAACTTTGTATGGTCCAGCTAGATAGTGTGAAAATGAGGAGAGGTAGCCACTAGCTTGTCGCTTTAACACCATTGGTGTGATTCTGAGAATCAGGAAGTTACAACTACCTCCCAGGGGTCAAGAAGCTGCAGAAACCCACCATGGGCAATGGACATAGGTGGTCCTGTAACCCTTGCCTGTGGGGTGAATATGGAGGCAATGGATAGCATGCAGCCAGAGCTATCTGTTCACCAGCCAGGGAAAGAATGGTTTATGCTTCTTTTACCACTCAGAGCAGTGCATCTCACAGGCAGATCTGCCTCCGTATCAGAAGGCTATTAGAATAAGAGTCTAGGAAATCAGTTGCCCACCATCATTCCCTCAGTCCCTAGGAGGGCATAGAATGTGTGGGAATGGTATGAGTGCCAACAAGTAACACCTGAAACACATCTCTTAAATTCCAACTCTGGGCTAAAGGGTTCCACTCTGTGTCTCACGTATGGTCCATGGGTGGTACCCCCAGGGGCTGTGGCTTTCTTCCTTTGAGCTTCTGCAGAACCTGAGTATGTACCTGCAGTGGATTGGGGGTTCTTATCTGGCTGCTATTGGGTGTCTGGCTAAGCTCAGGGAGGGTTCACCCTCACACTCGGTGTGCCTGCCGGTCACAGTGAGGTCAGCTGCTTTTTGTAATCTATACCAAATGCATTCACGACGTTTTGGATCCAGCTACACAAATTTTGGGCTGGAAGGGAGAGTTTTAGCTCTCGGAGGGCCTCAGCGATGCATGATTCTCTTCCACAAAGTGCCTCCTGTATACCCTGGCAGATTCCCCACACTTAATTTCCCTGTGAAGCAGTTTAAGTTGACCAAGAGGAAGGAGCATTGTGTCTCTACCTTCTATCTGCCACTCAGTGGTTCTGGACCTGTGGGCAAGCTGCTTCTCCTTTTTGGCCTCGATTATCCCAAGCACAAAATTAAGAATGATGGCCTCTTGGCTCTCTTCCGGGCCGGCTACTGTGTGATGATCAGAGGCAGGAGGGTGCGGTGGTTAGAGCGCACACCAGCACATTGCCAGTGCTAGGGAAACTGGGGATACTGCATTATCTTCCCCACTTTGTCAGCACCTGAATACTCATCTTCCCACCTTGGAAGGGACTTGGCTCAGAGGCTATGAGGGCAACACCTTACCTGGAAGCCACATGGACACACAGCTGGGACGCTACCCATGAGCACCCGCGTCTTTGCGTGAGGGCTGCAGGGCCCAAGAGAGGCTGGGCATATCCATGCTAAGACAGAGACATGTCATGACTCATTTTCGCCTTTGAGCCCCTTTTGTGTGGAAGACGCTTGTTGTCTGAAGGCTGCTAAATTTAGCCATATTTTGTCAGCTAGAATGTACGCCCTGAAGAGAAGGCTAACAAATCTCAGCCGTGTCACACTTTATTAGTCATGCAAACACTTAAAAGGGCGCTAGGAGAGCGGCTTCCCGGGATTGGTGGTAGCAGTGCTGGGAAGTGCTGTGTGGACGCTTTTAGGATTTACCTCCGCAAGCAGGATGCAGGGGAGAGCGTAAAATCCCCTCAACAGTGAGGGATTTCTTTTCTTTCTTGCAAGATTGACAAATGGGATATTCAAATGAGGAGCAAATGTATGGAGTAGGATAGATGGTGTTTGTGTGGCCTTTCTCTTAGACACGCCATCTAAAACTACACACACACACACACACACTTCACTTTGAATTCAGAAATATCATTTAGTTGCTGGCACTTGCTTAACGATTCGAGATACGGATGAGGAGAGAAGCTAAGTTTTGTCAAGTATCCACTTTGGAATAGGTGCTTTATGCCTATCCTTGTTGTTGTTGTTGTTAGGTGCCGTCCAGTCTTGTCCGACTCATAGTGACCCTCATAGGGTTTTCAATGGCAGATTGTTTTGGGATTGCCTTGGGAGTGGGTTGTCACATCCTTCTCCCATTTTTGTGGTACTGGGAATTGAATTCGGCACCTCAGAGACTGCAGAGCAGCACTCTACCAACTGAGCTAAATCCCAGCCCATGCCTATCCTTAGGTTCTACAAATAATGCAATAAGGTGAGTTGCGTGAGCTTCATTTAGAAAAGAAGAAATTAAAACTCAGTGAGGTAACTACTAAGGGCCAGTTGTGAATTCAGTTGGCCTAAGTCCATGCTGTTTCTCCAATGAGGGTCAGAGTAGGTACACCTAGAAATTGAAGGTAACCATGACTTTGAGATTGGAACATCCATCCTACCTTGGTCTTGGCTTCTTTTTCCAATGTGCACATCTGTCTGTCAATGCTGTGTCATTTTACCCTTCAAGGACCAAGGGTTGGAATATGTGTTCTAGAAAAATCTGTGCATCTCCAGAGCTACCAAGCACTCTCCATGGGGCTGGGTCCAGGTTGCTTTGGCAATTGTTGAACAAAATCTCTGGTTTGAAAAGAGACATGTGCGTACTCTTTGAGGGGGCCCCCAAAATGAAAAGGCATACCCCTCTGCTCTCCAGCGGAAAAAGGATCTCTCCACAGCTTTTGTTCATCTGTGATTCTATGGCAGGTTGACAATTTAAACTCTCTCCTAACAATCCCTTCCTGTAAAATTTCCGGAGTTTCTAAATAAAGACAAATGCTTAATTCAATATGACAAGATGCCTCCAAGCTTCCTGCAAAGAGAATTACTGCAGTGTCCCGACCCTACCGCACCTCCCCTTTCTTGAGAATTAAAGGCCAAATAAAAACACCAGCCTGAATGATCAGAGAATGGGATTTGTGACCCTCTGTGAACTGGCTCTGAAAATGTTTATGATAGAAGGGGCCTTGAAGATGAGAAAATCAGGTTCATAGAAGTGAAGGGACCCATGCAAGGTGTGCTAGCTAGTGACAGCACCTGGGGTAAAACAGGACTTGTGACTTGAGGGTCAGCAGGTGACAGCACAGTAGAGCAGATAAAGGAAACTTCTGTTCTTGTCTTCACCTTCTAACAAGCTACATGATCTTGGGGAACTCTTTCCTCTTCTCAGTTTCTTCATCTAAAATAGGATTAAAAGGTTGGAGAGAGGGTTAGTGACAATCAAGTATCTGGCTTAGTACCAGTCAGAGGAGAGGTGCTCAATAAATGGTAGCTGGTATTATTAGGGAGTAAAAAGATGAAGAAGGAATATGGGAGCTCAAGGAAGGAAGAGACGAGCTTACTCCAGAGGTGAGGAAAGATTGTTTGGAGAAGGGCATTGAATTAGGCTTTGATCTAATAATATTTGGGTAAGAAGTAAGAATAGATAGATAGGACATGCTTTTTTTTTCAGTACTGGGGGGCTGAACCCAGGAACTTATGCATACTTTGTGAGTGCTCTGCCACTGAGTTGCACACACAGCACACTCCACCCCAAATTTGTTTTGTTTTTTAACCGAAACAGGGTCTCACTAAGTTACGAAGGCTGCCTCCGGCCTCAAATCTGTGATTCTCCTGTCTCTGCCTCCCAAGTTGCTGGGATTACAAGTGTGTGCCACCAGCCCAGCTCAGATAGGACATTCTTGATGAAGACGATGAAGAAAGTCAAAGCTTACAGGCAAAGAAGCTAAGTCCCAGTTTAAAGACAATGAATAAACCTGTTTGACTGGAGTAATAGGTTCAGGAAAGTGAATTGCTGGAGCTCAAACTGCAAGGGTTAGTTTGAGGGCAACTTGAATGTCATGCTAAGAAAGTTGGGCCTGTAGGCAGTTTAGAGGTTTTCGACCAGAGGAGTTATTGAGTACAGTGAATCAATTTGGTGATGAAATAGAGGGTGAGTGGGAGCGGGTTGAAGCTGTAGGTCAGGGGAATAGTGGGAAGTTCCTTACAACAGGCCAGGTAGGAGAAGAAGAAAACAAAAGAGAGTTGCTGCTGCTGAAATGAGTAGGAAAAGATGAGTATGAAGGATATTTTAAAGGAAAAGTTGGCAGGAAGAATCAATACTATAGCAGGAAGGAGAATTTAATTAGCTATGTAAAGTGGAGAGGGAATATTCACGGCTTGTTGGGTTGAGTACTATATTTTAAAGAAAAGGTGTCCCAATCCACAAATCTAAGAGAAAAGAAGTATGATAAATGATTAAACCAAAATGACAAAAAGACTTTAAGAAATGATAAGATGCACTCAAATGAAGATTAAATGTTCAGGATCTGCAAGTCTTGGCTCAAGCACAGCCCCTAAGGGTTATCTTTCACCATACATCTTGGTGATTCTTCAAACTCTCCTCACTAATGGCAGACCTAGTTGCTGAAAAATGATGGCTGTATATTAATTCCATAGCACACATAGCTTCTGCTCTACCTTCCCTCGTTTCCACACAGAGGTTTATAGAGTCTGTTTGAGCCTTTCTTAATGATCTTTTTTTTTTTCTTTTAACTCAATGGTAATGCTTAGAGCTGCCTTTCTCAGAACACTGGACCCTTGAGCTATTCTGTGAAGGATAGATCCTTACTCAGTAGGTTTAGGAAATGTCTTCTACCAGTTGGATGTTTGTAAGGAGATAGAAACCTACCACTTACTTGATCAGAAAAAAATTAAATATAAAGATATAAAAGTATTAACTACATAACAGCAGAGAACATTAAGTTATCAGAGAGGTAGCAAATGCAGAAAGCAGTGATCACTACTGGGTTAATGTTACTAACCATACCAGCTGGTGTATATCAATAGAGCAGGTTCTATTAAATTTACAAAGCTTGCAGGAGCAGCATTTGCAAAGCTGAAACTTAGATGCCTGAGGAAGACATGCTGTTTGTTGGGTGCTAACCTCTGAGCTCAAAGGACGAGGGAACCTGAAGGATCTGGGATCCAGACCTTTGAAGAGGGCGTACCAGCCAGCTCCTGCTGGCATCTCTTATGTAATGGGGCTGGTTTTGCAAATATTGTGAAAAGAACACACTGGATTCAGCTGTTGCAACAAGAAGTTGTCGCTGTCAATGTATAGAAGTGCTAGGATGATGCTTCAAGGTGTGAAAAGAACATGAGACAAGCAGGAAGTCTATGAGAAAAGAAGTTTCCATAGTTTATACCACCTAATCCGTGGTATTTTGTCATAGCAGCCCAAGCTGACTAATACAAGGGAATTCTCATGGTCTATACTTACTTAAATTACATACCAGTGCTTCATATACAACAGATCCTTTGTAAGTGTTTTTATTATTTGTCACTTTGATTCCTTCTTTCACTCATTTATTCAATATATCTCACTTGAGTATTTCCCTGGGCCAGTCATAGGACTAGAATTGGGGATGAAACAGTAAACAAAATAAGAAAAACCTCTGCCATCATGCAGCTTAGTGAGGGGAGGAGATAAGAAACAAGATAAATAAGTAAAATAAGCACTTTACATGGCGAGGAGCAAACGAAATATACAATACGGCAAAGATAAATTTTAAGGAGAAGGGTGGAAAACAGAACAAGGAAAAGGATTTAGAATGGAGAGAGGCAGGTGTCTAGAGAAGACTTCACAAAGTAGGTGACACTGGGATCAAGACCTTTGTCACTGTTCGAATCCAGTAAGGTAACTCCAACAATCAGAGGGCAGTAGATTTCCAGAAACTATTTTAAGCTTCCCAGTCTTCTAAAAGCCACCAAGATGTGCTTCCTGTGCCCTTTCTAGTCTAAACTTCATTGCCATAGGTCACTAGCTAGTTAAGAGGTGCACAGGACAATCAGACAATCAGAGACCTGTCCCTCTCTGCAGAAAACGCCAATAAGTCCCAGGGCAACATTTGTGGTTCAGAAACACTCCTTTTCCCCCAGTTTCAAAGCTTTATCATGGCAATATTTCCACTTTCTCCTCCTTCCCACAGTTAAAAAAAAAAAAAGCCCAAAAGTTAGTTCTCTGCAGTCAAAAATGGAAATGGCTTTTAGCATTTGTTTGCATTCTGGCTAGAAAGGACCTAGGACGTCTTCTGTTTGTTCAAACAGCTTCCTATTTAAACAGCAATAGAAACAGTGAAGGGTGGTAGCTGGAAAAGAGCAGAGAGACCAAATCGCTCCCAGGATTTACTGATTTGCTGGCTGACCTCCACTAAATCTCCTTAACCTCTGTTTCTTGAAGCTATCCTTTCACACAATAGCAGGGATAAAAAAAAATGTTGTGGTTTTGATGTTGTTATCAAATGTTTAGAGCTTGTGGGTGGGAGAGACAAAAGCAGGCCAGTGCATTTGCATAGAATTTCCATTCCCCTTCCTTTCTGCAAGGGTTGTTCTCCTAATCAACTCAGGACCTGCAGCTCCTTTCCCCAGCCCTCCCTGAACTTCTGAGGAGACAAAGCCGCCTGTGACCTCTGGCTCATTGGAGACAGCTATTGCTCAGAGCTGGTAGCTGTGAGCTACCAGTTAAGCCCCTGGCCGCCTTGACCTACAGCAGCCCTTGGTTTGGGCTGCCAATTCAGCTTCTTTGTGCCTCTCTGTACCTGCAGGGATGCGTGAGGGTCAGGAAGGAAACCCTGGTTACCCGGACAGGATAGGATAGGTGTGAATGCAGGAGGTGGCTTCCAGGAGAGGACTCTGCGTCACATTGCCCCGCCCTGGTCTGGGTCCTGAGACAATGGAAGTGAATCTTGCACAGGAAATAGCTGTGAACGTGCAGCAGCAGTGGCTGTTAAGAGCTCCATCCCAGGCTCCTCCAAGCAGACAAGTACAGGTTGCGCAAGGTGAACAGGCTCCTGGTGATGGAGACCCCAAGGCTACTAGCAGCATCCCTGATTCTACCCACTCCCAGGACCTCGTCTCCCTGTGCCAGATCCCCTTAGGATTCCCCTCAATGACAGATGGTGCTCCCGGATGGCCAATCAGCACAGATGTGATCCCAGCCTTTAGATAAACAATAGCTCTTGCTGGCATGTACGGTAACCTAAATTTCTCCGATTATAAGTCCAGCAAATGCCACAGTCTTGGACAGACCCCATGGGTCAATTTAAGGACAGAGGCACTGCACGCATTAGAAGATGGAATAATATGCCAGAAAAGCCTGAGTTCTAGTCTCGGCTTCTCCACCAAATAGCTGAGCAACCTTGGCCAAGTTACTTCCCCTCTCTGGGCCTCGTATGCCCATCCGTATTCATCACAGACATGAGGCGTGAAGGGCCACAAGCCATGTGTCAGACACATGTTGGTGTCATCTTCCAACCCTGTGAGCTGAAGTTTGTTTAAACTCCTTGTAGTGAGACACTGCCCGCAGCCATAGCCCTGTGGAATCCGATCCCATCAGATCTCGGAAGCTAAGCAGGGTCGGGCCTGGTTAGTACCTGGATGGGAAACCGCCTGGGAACACCAGAAGCTGTAGGCTTGGGAGATGGACCTGGCAACCCACTCCCAAAAATCAATCTGCCATTGAAAACCCTATGCACAGCAGAGAAGCACTGACAATAGTGTTTCCCCTGTTGTACAGAGGGTCGCTATGAGTCGGATACTGACTCGACGGCAACAACAACAACAAAGTGACACACCATCCTCCCAATTTCTGGGGGCTGAGTGGAGGAAGAGGAGGTGATGGCTCATGGCTTTCCCCTCCCCTCTGCCTCTGAGCTCTTGCTTCTGGCCCATCCTCTCGGTTCATCGTTCATGTGCGCTAACTCAGTTCTGGCCTGTGATGATGCCCCACTCTTTATCCACCTCCCCAGGGAGCAATCACACAAACAGATCCCTTGCACAAGGCCATCAGGTGAAAGCCAGACTTCAAACATGTCAGAGGAGAGTGAGGGAAGCCCAAAGCCAGGGCTCCCTGCACTGGCCGTCCAAGTGGAACCTCATTCTCTCTCTCCACTCCCCATTTGCTATCAGGACTAAATGCAAGTCCTCCCACTTTCTGTGCAGAGGCTCCATTCCTTGCTCTGCCCTTGTCTTCTAGTTCTACTTTTCCCTTTGGACCTTCTAGAGGCAATGCATTTGCACTCTCAGCCCAGGGATGCATTCTCTTCAATGTGGTCAGTGCCTTTCTAAAAGCAGGTCTGGTGCTAGTTGTTATGTATACACACAGGCATGTGCGTGCACACACGCTTAATCCCTCCATGTTTGTGAATCCTCAGCATCTCCAGTTAACAGGAATTGGTGAACACCTGCTGTGATTGGCACAGGGCTGCCCACTACAAGATCTAAAAATGGTGTCTCCAAATTGGGATCTACTTGGGTGGGAAAACAAGATTAAAACACATGAGGAATTGGTCATAATTAACTGGCAAAATGTATGCCGAGGAGGTCAAACAAACAATAACAACAACAACAAAACCCGACCGGGCTATCCAGGGAAATTAGCACAGAAATGATAAACATGTGAGTGCCCCAACAAGTAGGCTGCCTGCCCCAGATAAGTATTTCTAGAGAAAAAGATCACTCTCAGCACCCTAAGAGAGGTGGAGGGATGTTCTATCAAACACGTACCCCTGGTGGGCAGCACAGTGTGAGGCGTGCTATTGGAGCTCCTTAGGAACTAGCTTAGGCATCCACAGGCAATATGGCAGAAAAGGGGACTCAAAATGGCTCCTGTTGTTCCACCATGATGATGAAGCCACAGGTCATTGGAAGGACATTTTCAACTGGGTTCCAAGCCCTACGTAAGCCCTCAAGTCATTTATAAAACAAAGACTCTAGGCCCATGTCACACTGGATGCCCAGGACTGATGTCACACTGGGCATTCCCTAGTTTGAATAAAGTAGAGGGAACATGTGCCCACAATACTCTTCTTCCTTTCTTCTTCCACAAGCTCTCTTCCTTTCCTTCCACTCTTCTCTCTCCAGTAACCACAGGTCTCTCCCTTCTCTTGGCCCCACTACCTTCTCTGTCTGTCCAAGGCACCTTTCCTTCTAAAAGCCTGCATAACTCTCCTGTTCCCTGGCTGCTTTACCCTCCCCCGGGGAACTGAAACATCCTTATGCTCATTTACCCAGGGAATACAGGATTTTCATGTTTCTTTGCAGATCTACTTAACTTCTTTGTTGTTGTTGTTGTTAGGTGCCGTCGAGTCGGCATCCAACTCATAGCAACCCTCATAGGGTTTTCAATGGCTATTTTGGGATTGCCTTGGGAGTGGATTGCCAGGCCCTTCTCCCATTTTTTGTGGTGCTGGGAATTGAACTCGGGACCTCAGAGACTGCAGTGCAGCACTCTACCAACTGAGCTAAATCCCAGCCCACTTAACTTCTTTAGGTGCCACATTTTCCCTGTAATTATTCCTTAAAAGTATACTATCCTTAATAAACCTGTATTCTCTACTGTAACTTCTGTATTGGCTATAAATTCTTTTACATGCCAAATACAAGGGCCAAGGTTTTGCTACCCATTTTCAGATCCGTGCTCCAGACCCACCTACCCACACTTCCCAAGTCTTCCCAATAACAGTGCTCACCCAGGTCCCTCTCTCCTCCCACTTGTTGAGCACTTGCTGAGTAAACCAGTCCTTGATCTCAACCTAAATCACTGTCCTTGTGAAGTTCTATTCTAAGCAGCTCAGTGATATATGTGCTTGTGCCCTGGAATTGATTGAAACCATCTACGTTGAGTCTTGTTTTCAACCTGGGTGTTTCCAGTAGTGGCACACGGGTGTGGGAACATCATGGGGGCAGAGTAAGATCAATGAACGTGGAAAAGGAAAAATGAAGACCCACCCAGTGCCCCCTGCTCTCTCTCATTCATCCTCTCACTGGTTGTTTTTCAAATGCTCTTCATGTGCCAGGGGAAAGGCAAGAGATGGCTCTCTTTACAACTTCATCTCCAGCTTTTATGCAATTTACCAGACCTTTAAATCTTGCCTGGTGACTGCTGTGATAGAAATGAGTATAAGAGCTCAGAGCTCTAAGGAAGAAGACACTAACCTAAGTCTACAGGTCATCAGAGATGGATGCACAGAGGAGGGGATGTTTGAAAAAGGAGTAACAACTATCTAAGCAGAAACAGAGGATATGGACTCTATAAAAGCCTGTATGTGTTAAAGAATCCAAAATCCCCAGAGATAGTTCTAAATGGCTGTTGCAAGATTACTGAGGTGGAGTAGGTAAGAGGAGAGGGAAGGGTTACAGGCATGCATGGAGTATAGAGTGTTTTGTAGAACCTTTTGGCTTTTATCCCATAGCCCTGGAGCTTTTGAACATGTGAGTTCAAATGGTCACCTTGCCTCTTAGGTGACTCTAGCAGTGGTGTGGATGGTGAACTAATGAGATGGTGCTAAACAGGGAGACAGACAGGAAGAGGTTACCATCCATCCCAGTGAGATGTGATGATGGACGAGGCTAACCTACTATGGTTGAAGAAATCAGAGTGAGTCTGGCCCTGGTGACACTCATAAAATTAATACACCACCAGTCACACATGTGGCAATGTTATATTCGTACGCTTTCTATGTATTAAAAGTTGTATCCCCTGATTAAAAATAAAGACACTTATTCCAAAGTGTTCTCCTTGAAGGTGACCTGCAAGAACTTGTGCCGGTGGTTGCTGGGGAGTTGCAAGCTGGTCTGAGAGCCCCTCTTCTCTCTGAGATTGCCTGAAGATGTATCTAGTTGCTGAGCAGAACGTGCCTCCTTCTCTGCCTCTCCTTAATATGATGAAATCCCCAAGCACAAAGGGGAAAGTGGGCCATTCAGCACAGAAGTGATTATAAAAATTGACTTTTTTATGTTGATTGTAGAGTCTCTAACACGGCTCCTCACCCCATGGTGTGTAAGAAGAGAAAGTGTGACAGGTCTCACCCTGAAGGCAAAGGCGCAGCACTTGCTGGGAACTTCTGCCAACCTGGCAATCTGGTGCTACAGCCAAAGGTGTCCTCCAGAAACATGGAGCCGAAGGACAAGTGGCTGGCCCTTTAGTCCATTCTCTGAAAGCTGTTATTCATTAGCTAACTCTCTTTTGGCTCTTCTAAACCATTCTCTGATTCTCTGTCCTGAGGTGTGAAATTGTTTTGTAAGAGACACTAGATTTTGCAGCTGGCTTTTGGGAGGCCATACAGAAGGACTCCAATGAACGCCCTCCTTCTAAGCGACAAACACCAATTAAACAACTGTGCCTGCACCTGGAATGGCAGAAATTGCTTTGAAATTTTCAATCTGTAGCTATAATCACCAGATCATATGTAGAAATGTAGAACTTGGGAGTCATCTTGGATGATACTGAAATGGCCCATTTATTGCCCTCGCTTGGCTAGAGTGTTTCTTCAGTGAGTTGTTTTCAACTTATTGGTTCTGGCTCTATAATGACAAAAGCCTTGATTAATAGAGCCAAATTCCAGGCCATTTTTTGCTGAATAATACCAAGTGAAATAATAAGAACTGGAGGGAGTGGGGTGTGTAAGTGCAGGGGAGGACTGGGAAGGAGCAGTCTTAACCATAACAAACATTGAGATTGGCCCAGACTTCCACTTTATTGAAAACTCTTTCACAGTGATGTGCTAGGGACACAAATCTTTTGCATGTCAGAATGACTCTTAAATCTGCTTTTACAAAAATTCAATGGCACCTTCTCTTCTGGATTGAGCAGTTATTTTAACCTTACAGCTTGGGGTTTTAGAATATTTGGAGTGTTAAGTGTTACTGTTCTCCAAAATTCCTCTGTATTTTGGAGATGAGTTATAGATAACCAAGACCCTAGGCAAGTGAAGAAATAATTCCTGACTTCAGCTTTTTCCCACCAAACATCATGTGATTTGCATTATCAAGCCTTCTGTTATCCACTGCTGAACAATCTTTCAAGATCAAGTTATTTGGGGGGTTAACATTTAAATGAGCCATTACTAGGTACCAGACACTGTTGCACATCCATGACCTGACTTAGCCTTCAAGGTAGATAGTGTTATTCCCACTTTACAGGTGAGAAAACTGAAGCTTAGGAGGATCAAATAGCAGTCTCCAGGAATCACAGCTCCCTGTATTGGAGCAGAATTGAAAAACAGAGTTGGTCACTAAGTGGCACCCCAGTTTAAGGCTCAGCTCTTCCCTAAAGCCTCTTCTCATGTCCCCACCACACTGCAGTCTCTCCTCTGGATTCCCTTTATCTACTGTCTGCACCATCATATATTTGGAGACTTCCTGTTCCCACATACGCATCGTCTATGTTGACAGTTTTTCTTTTGTTATATTGAATTGCTATTCTTGTGCTTTGTGAATTTCTTCTCAAATACATTTTAACTTAAGGTGTAGGCTACATCTTAAATACCTGCGCCATGTTGTTGTTGTTGTTGTTAGGTGCCGTCGAGTCGGTATCCGACTCATAGCGACCCTCATAGGGTTTTCAATGGCTGTTTCGGGATTGCCTTGGGAGTGGATTGCCAGGTCCTTCTCCCATTTTTGCGGTGCTGGGAATTGAACTCGGGACCTCAGAGACTGCAGTGCAGTGCTCTACCAACTGAGCTAAATCCCAGCCCCACCTGCGCCATAGCCCTCCAAAATTTCATGAGGAACAGGGGGTGACGAGCTGGTAGACCTATCTTATTATCATCATTAGCTGGTCATTTGTCACAGTGAAACCAGCTGGTCACGCAGAAGCTGGGCCCAGAGACAGGGAGCACCCACAATCCTCCTCTCCACTTAGGGAGTGTGTGGAATGTGTACTCTGAAACCTCATGATTCTGCTCAGAAGTGTGGAGCTCTGGTGTATGGGTGAGATTTACGTACTTGGTAGCAAAAGCTGGAACACCAGAGGTATTTTTTTGACTTGAGTGTTGGTGTTTCCATAAGAACCCCCTCCCCAGAGTGTTAAACAGGGTCTTGAGAAGTGAACAGACAGCCAGTGCAGAAGCATAGAAGATTTCTTTTCTGGAGATTATACAGAAAATGCAAGCAAAACTTGCGAAGTGGTTTCTATGTTCTTGGAGTTGTCATTTTTGTCACTTTGTTTGGCTGTGAAGCTGATTTTCACACAAGCCTGGTGGTTGTTAAAGTAAACACAAGTATAGTATTAATATCCCCTGCATATATTTAGGTAAAACTGACATCTAGTTGAAGTCAAGAAGTGGTTTGCTTACTCATAGTTCTTGGAAACTCTACACATACTGACTTAATACTTATGTTTCCCCTGTGTACTTTCCAACTAACAGTATCTTGTCCTCAACTTTTACAAAATTTTTCAAATTTAAGCACACAAAATATGCTTAAAATATCAAGTGAGTAATTTGCAGCCACTATACTTTGAGAATCTGCCAGGCCTCCTCAGAACATGCCTCTGTAATATTTTGCTGTGAAGCTTTGGGAATTCATTCATCCCTTTGGATTCATAGGTCAGGGATTACTATTTCGTAGACATGCATTTCTTCTAATTAGTCACCCCTATTGTGCAAGAATCTGCATTTGGCTGTTGAAATGACCTCAGCTCTTTATCATCAGCTCCAGCATATTTCAGGAATGAGGGGATGCCTCAGCCTACATGATACTCAGCAGTAATTGCTCCAGCTGAGAGAGAGCTTGTGCTATCCTGGGACTGTGCTTTGCATTGAGATTTTACATTGTTTTGGTGGCCCCCGATTTGACTTTTACAACTATGACTAATGACATTTTTGTGACCGTGACAGCTTTATGGTCTACCATCTCTGTATCCCCCTCAGTTCCCAGTAGATGAACTACTGTACCGTAAATACTTGCTTTGAAGATGCATAAACCTAGTCCTTAACTTCAAGGAGTTTGTAACCTATTTGGGAGAGGATAATAATGTAAATTGAAAGTTGAATGTCAAGAGCTCCCGAAAATTGTCCAGTAGTTGCCAAATGCATGGTAATTATAGGAACTGAAAGAGGCGAGGTCACCATGCTCTGAGGCACCGGACTTTTGCTAAGCAGCAAGCAGAAGTGAGCTGGTGGGCACGAAGCACCTGCTCCACGTCCAGCTCCAGGTTTTCTGTTCTTTCATATGTAGTGTTCAAATAAAATCCAAGTGATTTTACTAAAAAATTAGTATTTTTATTGGTATTGCATTAAGCCTGTAATGAGTGTTTCTCAAATTACCATAATCAGCCCACCCACCTCTTTATTCCACTTATCTTTTATATTACCTGGGAAAGTAAAGGCCTTCCTTTCTATAAACCACATTTCTCAAAAAGTTGTTTCTAGGTATGATATATGTTGGCTGCTATGTATGGATGAGATTTCTTTTCCTACTACATGTTCTAACTAGGCTGGGATTTAGCTCAGTTGGTAGAGCACTGCTCTGTAGTCTCTGAGGTCCCGAGTTCGATTCCCAGCACCGGAAAATGGGAGAAGGATGTGGCAACCCACTTCCGAGGCAATCCCAAAACAGCCATTGAAAACCCTATGAGGGTCGCTATGAGTTGGACACGACTCGATGGCACCTAACAACAACAACAACAACAACAACAACGTGTTCTAACTGTCTGCAACCATAGCACTGTGGTGTCTGATCCTGTCAGATCTCAGAAGCTAAGCAGGGTTGGGCCCGGTTAGTACATGGATGGGAGATCCCCTGGGAACACCAGGTACTGTAGGCTTGGGACAAGGACCAGGCAACCCACTCCCCCAAATCAATCTTTCATTGAAAACCCTATGAATAGCAGAGAAGCACTGACAATAGTGTTTCACCTGTACATAGTGTCTCTATGAGTCAGATACAGACTCGACAGCACCTAACAACAACAACATATGGTCTAACTGCATATTGCTATAAAGCTGGTTTTTATGTCGATCTTGTATCTAACCACTATCCTGAAATCTGTTCCTAACTCTAGTAAGATTGGTCTTGAGGAGGTGTTTGGATTGTCTTGAATTTTCTGTATTTAGTGAAATCCAGTCTGAAAATGGCAACTTTCTTCATCTTCCTCATCTACAATTATACCTCACAGTTTTGTTTCATGACTGTTGCATTGCCCACAGCTTTTACAGTAACAGTCAACAATCTGATGATATGTTAGATTGTTATCTTACATTGTGTGATTTTATTAGAATGCCTCATGTTTAGTGATTCGCAACCTTTGGCATATATTAGAATCACCTGGGAAGAGATCCTTTAGTGCTGAAGCTCGGGCGTGTGTACTTGGGGTTTGGTCTGAAGAATGTCTAGAAATAAATTTGGAAGTATGTCAATATTACAGCTATAATTACGTATCATTATCATCATCATAGTGTTTGATACACAGATATTATTGTAACTCTGAGTATTACTAAGTTCCAAGTACTATACCAGGCATTTAACATGCATCCCTTTAAATCTTATGAGGTAAGAAATCATTATGCCCATTTTACAGAGAGAACTAAAGCAGAAAGACCTCATTAACTTACTGAAAGACTCACAGCCAGCAAATGGTGTAGCTAGAACTTACACTTAGATCAGAATGATTTCAGAGCACATTGCTCATAGTCAGCATTCCATATGGCTAAGTGTGATGATTTAGATCATATTAAGGATCCTTCTATTCTTAGTTTTATAAAATATGCTTGTTTTTTCAGTACCCGGGAGTTGAACCCCAGGCCTCACACATGCTTTGCAAGTGCTCTATCACCGCATCCCCACACTACTTTTTAGTTTTTGAGACAGGGTCTCACTAAGTTACACAGGCTGTCTCTGGCCTCAAACTTGTAATCCTCCTGCCTCTGCCTCCCCAGTTTCTGGGATATACAGGCAAGTGCCACCATGCCTGGAACCAAAATATACTTTAAAATTTTTACCTCCTGCTTGTTCTATATTTATTGAGACAGTTTTTCTCCTTTGCAATATTGATGTTATTATTTATAGTGATACTTTTCCTAATATTAAATCACTCATTTTTAGGGTTATCCACCTAATTACAGAGGATAATTCTTATAGATGCTATTGAATTTGTTTATCTTGCCTTTCACTGAGTATTTTTCTATCTTCCTTGATGGTATCATTGATCTATAGGTGAGGGAGGTGTGTGTGTATCTTTACCAAGTTTGGGTTTGGAAGTCATTCCCCCTCCATTAAAAAAAAAATTGTGTCGCTTTTCAGCTTTTCCTATGCTCTGGAACAAACCATGTGGCAGCAGAATAATGTGATGTCACCACTAAAGCCTTATAGGCTCTGACATGACTTGTAGGTAATTCTTTAATAACGTAACATTTCTTTCATGGTGATTGATCTGTAGGAAATAATTTCTTACAGGTGGAATAGAGTGTCATCATTATTTTCTGCAACCTGCTCATTATTCAAAACTTAGAAAACACACAAAAAAGTTGAGAGAAGCAGAAAAATAATCACCAGAGTGATTATTGGACCATACCCTAAATCCACCACTGTTACTGTGAATGCATTTTCTTCCACTTTTTTTCCACGCTTACAGTTCCTATCCCACTCTTCTCAATTAAAGTGATAGCATAAGCATTTTACTTTTATTCTCAAAAGTTGCTTTAAATTACTGAATAACACTTCTCCACAGTCAGGGGACACTTGCTGGATTCCAGTTCTGCATCCTTGTTTTATGCCTGCGTTCCAGCCCAGCTAGCTATGGAACAAAGAAAAACTAATAGACAAATGAATTGTCATTAAAAGCCATCCTGCTTTGGGATGGGCCTTGACACTGAACGCAGGGTAGACATCTTTTGTGCCCTCCGATCTAAGTGGCTTCTACTTGAATATTAAATAACCAGTTGATTACTAATTACCATTTTACTCTGGGATAAAGAAATAAGCAGAGGATTGAATGACTCCGCCAGTTTAAGGAAATAAAGTGCAAATGTTCCTGGAAGAGGAGGCAGATTTGATGTGTTTTAAAGGATAAATAGAAAATTCTAGGATGATAGAAAAATAGAAAAGCACAGAGTCTGAAACAGGGAAGTGTGTTAGAGGAATTATGAGTGCCTGGAATGCAAGGTGTGCAGGAAAAGGGGTGGTTAGTCAGCCCAAAGAGGCCAGTGCTGCTGAGATCAAGGGACAGCGACCCTCAGTAGCTGACAGTAGTGCAGCTGCCTCACCCTCTAATTTAGCTGTGCCGACCAACACCACCCCTAGCTTCAAGTGCTGTTGAATTGTGCAGTATGGTTTTTTTTCTTAATTTTAATTAGATGTCTTTCAATCCTGACTTCCTCAAACTTTAAGGAAAATCAGTAACTAATTATTTGCTGCTTATTTGGCAATAATTGGTTCATGTCTTATTTTGAGTTCCCCCAGATGCAGACCCTAGGACAAGGATTTGAGTCCAAGTAATTTAATTATGAAGCGATCCCAGGAGTAGAGGAATGGGAAGGAAAGGCGGCCAGTATTGTTAGCACGGTGGGCAACTAGAGCTTGGCTCCCGCTGGGAATTCTGGGAGCCAGTGGAAACATGTTCCCCAGAGTCATCTCACCCAAGGGGCAAAGGAGCTGGTGGATACACCAGGTCCTTCTAGTTGTTAGCCAAGGACTGCTGGAGAGCGGCTACCTAATCCCCGGCTTGTCTGGCCTGCTGAGCATGTCAGCAGAGTGGCATCTGGAGCTCAGAGAAGGTTCTCAGGTGAAGAGGTGTGGGTACAAGTCAGGCCAACATGTACCAAAATAAGGCTCAAGGGATGCAGACGAGGAGCTGACAACCTCGGCTACAGACAGATATTTTGCACCTCAGACATAATAAAATATCTTTAAAGCTGCTTCGTAACTATAGGCATTTGTCTCCTTTGACAAATACCACAGAATCTCAAGTCATGAGGTCCCATTGCCCTTCTGGTTCAAACCTCTTTGATTTCATGCCTATGAAATGCCCACACAGCCTCGTCTAAATTCCCAATGACTCAACTGTGCCTTTCCTTTCTCCTCAGGCAGCCCATCAAATCTCCAGACTGCTCTCCGTTTTTAAATGCAGCGCCTAATAGTCTGTAAAGTCCTATTTTTGATCTATTGGCTCTTGGCTTCAAGTTTAGAAAACCTGATTTCTCACTGGCACGTTGTTGTTGTTGTTAGGTGCTGTCCAGTTGTGTCTGACTCATAGTGACCCTCATAGGGTTTTTAATGGCTGTTTCGGGATTGCCTTGGGAGTGGATTGCCACGTCCTTCTCCCATTTTGTGGTGCTGGGAATCGACCTCGGGACCTCAGAGACTGCAGAGCAGCGCTCTACCAACTGAGCTAAATCCCAGCCCTCTCACTGGCGTGGAGGTTCCCAATCCTGGCTGTGTGTCAAAATCACTCGAGGGACTTTTAACCTCTGCATCATTCATCAGTGCTTTCTTGGGAGTGGGACTGGAGAAGCTGTAAGATTATCCCAGGATGTTCTTCCTGGGCCAGTTCAGCTCTGGGCTGTGGAGCAGTTTGGGACCAGTGCTCTGTAGGGCAAGCCGTACGCAGCCATGAAATACATCCCAAAAGTCCTCGCCTCCATGCCGTCCCTGAAAACATCCTGAATATAATGGGTCTGAGTCCTTTCCACACTGGATCCCAGTTTTCATATGAAAATGTGCCACTAAGAACTGAACCTAAATGTGATCCAAGAGCGTAGGGTACAGGAAAATTACCTGCTCTCACTTTCTAAACTCTATAAGTTAATGCGGGGCTGGAATTTAGCTCAGTTGGTAGAGCACTGCGCTGCAGTCTCTGAGGTGCCGAGTTCGATTCCCAACACTGCAAAAATGGGAGCAGGACCTGGCAATCCACTCCCAAGGCAATCCCGAAACAGCCATTGAAAACCCTATGAGGGTCGCTATGAGTCAGATACCAACTCAATGGCACCTAACAACAACAACAGTAAGTTAATGCAACTTCAGGTTGTATTAACTCTTTTTGAGGCCAATTAAACTGTAGATTTACGATGAACTCACCCTTGCCAGCAGCCCCTTAGTCTTTCCTTTTTACTTTGGAAGTTAGACCTTTAGTTTAACTTGTCCTTGACTCAAGGGAAGTCCTCCATGGTTTTCTCCGTCCTTCAGTATTTTTTATTCAGACTCCATTGTCTACCATAAGACAAGACATTCAGAAGATGAAGTCAAGAGAATTTGGCAGTCATTATGTATGATTAACATGAAGGGTCAAAGACACTTCCAAAGGCTCTAGCTTGGGAAACAACATGAAGTTTCTATTTATTAAGATTTATAGGATGTAAAGTAGTTGGAGGGTGGGGTAGAGGTGATGAATTCAGCTTTGACCCAGTTGAGTTTCTGGGGCCTGGAGGAACATCAGCTAGAGCTGTCAGTAGGCAAATGGAGAGCTTAGGAAGCAGACTAGGCACACTGATTCAGAGCCCGGATGTTTCTGTGTACCAGTTAAAAGCAATAGAGCTATTCCTCTTGCTTGAGGTTATTATTCACAGATTTTTATCGATCTGTTTTTGTTACAGGACAGTCATTGGGGGAAAAACAAAACCCAAAACAATATAGGACTCAAACTCGACTCTAAAGCCCTCCCTCCAGGTGGCCACCTTTCCAGAACACATTCCTATATCATATCCATTTGGACAGCCTAAGAAATCTGGTCAAATTCCTAAAGGAAACTCAGATATATTATTTCTATCTCATTTCCCTGATGTGCTAGATTAATAACTAGGTAAAAGGAATAAGGTCTGATTTCAGGGACAAACTATTAGCAAATTATGTTTGTGATTATAAATCTAGTCATGAAATTGTTCATAATTTAATGCCTTTCGGCTTGATCAGAAGTCTTTGCCTATGAGGTCTATTCTAACCCGGCCTCCTCTTAAGTTTCTGTAAATTGTTTTAAGATATCTAGTGAATAGCCGGGCACAGTGGTGCATGCCTACAATCCCAGCGGCTCAGGAGGTGGAGGCAGGAGGATCTCAAGTTCGAGACCAGAGGCAGTCTGTGTAATTTAGCAAGACCCTGTCTCAAAAAGTAAAAAAATGGGCTGGGGTGGGAGCATCTCAGTGGTCCAGCACTTGCAGAGCATGCAAGCACAAGGCTCTGGGTTCAACCCCCAGTACCTCAAAAAAAAAAAAAAAAAAAAAAAAAAAAA
>VMDO01009320.1:0-50685 GCA_007922755.1 Pedetes capensis | reverse complement strand
AATTTACTGAGAACTTGTATCAAAATAAAAAAAGGGCTGGGGTGCAGCTTAGTGGTAGAGTGCTTTCCTGGCATGCTTGAGACTCTGTGTCCAATCCCCCAGTACTACAAAAAAAAATTAATTTTTGAAAAGTTAAAAACCACACTTTAGGTTAATAATGAAGACTTTCTCTAGGAAGAAAATTTTAGGGGACACACATACACACAATTTATTCATTTAGAAAACAATAGTCAAAACAATCTTAATGAAGGTATATGCTATTTTTCTTTAACAGTTAGGTCTTAAGTTGAGACATGGTTAAAATAAGAGAAAGCATTTTGGGGTTTCATTGGAGAATTGGTTGCTGGGATTAAATTTTCCTTTGACCTAACTTCAAAACAGAACTGAGTAACAGTGTGGGTTCTCCAAGCTTCTGGTATGTATGGGATCACTTCCTTATTATGAATTGCTTTTAAATTATTCCCTTTGCTCCTGTTTACCTCATTATTCTTTGAGCATAAATCTCACCCTCAAATAATTTATGTGTAAAGGAATCTGATAGAGCAACGGCACAGGCTCACCAAGTGTCTCCTGCTCATTACAAGTGAATAAATAAACAGGAATACCAAACAATCATTCTCATCAAAAGAATGGGATAGGTTTTCTTTTTCTGAGACAACTCTAATAATTACTAAGGGATTAGGGGAATCTAACCACCATGAAACTTGGCAGATGCATATAAAAATAAACACAATCGAATGTCTGGGATCTAGATTTGATGGCATGATTTTCTACCATAATGAACCTCTTCATGATTAGCCAGGCCATTAAGCTGGTGGGAACCCAACTCTCAGAGGAGATAGCCTGGGGATGAGAGAGGAGTGAGCTTTACTGGGTGTAGGGTGTAGGTGGTAGTAGAGCCACTATTTTGTTTTAAGACATGGTTCAGGGAATTGATGTAATTTTTTGCCTCTGATTAAATGCTAATGGATGCCTACCCCCAGTTCATAGTGAGCAGAAGGAGGAATCTCATTGGCCCACGTTGGCATTATACATAGAAGGAGGAATCTCATTGGCCCACATTGGCATTATACATAGACTCTTGATCTCATTAGCACAGCACACCAATGCCTTCTTCCTCTCCTGTCAAACCTAAGAGTCAAATGCCCAGTCCAGCATCTTGTTTTACCCTCACCCCTAGATTGCTCACTCAGTGTCTCTCAGACGATGAAATGGGCCAGCTCCTGACCCGCCCCCCACCCCCCTGGCCATCAGTGGCTCATGGTAGACCATGTGCTTATGGAGGGCAGAAGAGACTGAATGTCTTCCCAACCCAGCAGGTGCTGATGGAATGCTAGATGTACATGAATCATGTCTGAAGTTTAAACTTACTGTGGCAGATGCTATGGCCTTTCTGCCCAGGACATCCCTCCTAGGTATTGGGAGTGTGCCCAGAACTCAGGACAATTCTAGAAGGCCAGCCCAGTTCCCAAGCTCCCATAGGGTCCCTAGGGGGCTTTCTCTGGGACTTCACTGCAGCTCAGAATTTCCCTTTGTGCAATCCTGATTTCTTCTCCCTTCTACGGGTGCTAGTCCCAGGAGCAATTCCTGATCAAAACTGCACACTAATCTCCATCTCGGGGTCTGCTGTCCAGAGAGCCATGCTTGGATGTGTATAAGTCATCCTGATTGTATGGTGTTTTCATTGGCTATACCCAAGCTGGGATGTAGCTCAGTTGGTAGAGCCCTGCGCTGCAGTCTATGACGTCCCGAGTTCGATTCCCAGCACCACAAAAATGGGAGAAGGACTTGGCAACCCACTCCCAAGGCAATCCCGAAAAAATCAGTCATTGAAAACCCTATAAGGGTCGCTATGAGTCAGATATGATTCGACGGCACCCAATAACAACAACATACCCAAGCCCAGCTTGTTCTAAAAAATACTTAAGCCAGATCAGGGAAAAGCCAAAACAAGCAAAACCCAGTGTCTATTGGTGTCATATTAGGGACTGAGCTTCGGGTTAATACACATATGGCTGACCATCTGAATTATGGAGCACGTTTCTTCAAATGAAGATTCCCTGGTCCTCTTCCCCAATAGGACTCTGCAGTAGTGGGGTCTTGGGACGTCTATTTGCTTAAAACTCCCCTGATGTTTTGATGTGCAGGTCTGTTTGAAAATCATACCTCTAGCATCTTGATGTCCTGAATTATCGTGAAGAACCCAAGGCACTAAATCCCCAAACTGGCCTTCCCATGGCCATGACAGAAATATGACATTATTAATAAGTTCGAAATGGATTGCTTGTGTTTCCTCTTGGCTCCAGGAGAAATGTGTGTCTGGGAACATTTCCAGTATGTTGTTACTTCTGCCCTCTAACAGATCTTCAGGTCCAGCCAACAGCTGCTGTGTGCCCCAGACGCAGGAGTTGTAACATCCACTTGACTCTGTCCTGGACTTGGAGGACACAGTTCTTTTGAAACAAAATAGGTGGGGGAGGTCAGAGCTCTGGACCCAGCTCTGCCAGCCAACGTGTTCCATGGCACAGAATTCATACACAAGCCCTTGGGAACTTCTACAGCCTAGGGAGCTCTTGCCCTGCTTTGCCAACATGAAGCTGCCCCTGGAAGTCCACTGGGCAGTCTGCTAGGTCTTAAGAGCTGCCTTTGTGTCATAACCAAGGCTTGTCTTTCTGGTGAAGAACAGAGATGTGATTGACTGGGTCGAATGTTCACCTCAAAGTTCATTGGAGGAAATTGTTTGCACGTGTCTTCCAACGCTCCCCCACCATATTGAATAGGTCTTTCTCAACATGACCCTACTCCCATCCTCCAGTACCACCACCCCCCCCCCACTTCTTTATCTGGTACTCAACTGCATAAGATCTTTACCTTGGGAACTGGTAAATGAATCCTTTCCCCAGGAGTCTTTGAAGACCTTTGGGGTTAAAATTCCAATGGTGGCATTTCAATCTCTCTGGCAGGACAGGAGATATTTCTGAGCACATCATGACACCCCATTTACCTCCAAACCACACAGGGAAAGCTGGTTGTTGTTGTTAGGTGCTGTCGAGTCATCTCCAACTCATAGGGACCCTTATAGGGTTTTCAATGGCTGGTTGTTTCGGGATTGCCTCAGGAGGGGGTTGCCACGTCCTTCTCCCATTTCTGTGGTGCTGGGAATTGAACTCGGGACCTCAGAGACTGCAGAGTAGCACCCTACCAACTGAGCTAAATCCCAGCACAGGGAAAGCTACTGCCTCCTAAATAACTCTGAAGCTGCCCCCAAGAGGGCAGGAGAGTATGGAGGGAACTAACTTGTTCCAGCCACAAGACTTTACCTTCTAGGCCTCCAGTTGAGCAAGGTAGCACTGAGGGAGGACCCAGCTGCCGGGCTTTGCCATCCCTTACTGCATCTGCCTCAAGGCAAGGCCCTGGAGAGGCTTCTCAGCCACTGAGTAAGAGTGGCAGGGGTGCCTCGGCCCATTCCTGGGAGGCACAGGGCTCCTTTGACAGCAGACTTGGCTCCAGGACTCGCCAGTGGCTTTGCCTAATCTCCCATGCACTGCTTGGCAGGCTGGGGTGCTTGCAACCAACCTCCCCACTCCTCTCCTTCCCTGGGGATCCCACTTGCAGGGCAGTCTGACACTCTGCAGCCTCTCCCTGCTCTGCCCCATTTCCTCCTCACAGGCACTTGCCCTAAGAAAATCCTTGAATGTGGAATCCCTTCTTGGCTTCTGCTTTTATAAAACCCAGATTAATGGACTGGCTGTCTGAGCTGCCACCATGTTTGCCTGTTTGTTAATTAACTCCTTCTACCACTGTGACTCCCCATCACAGATGATGTAGACATGGTGTCTCCAATTAGGAGGCAGGGTTTGAGACTCAGGGAGCCTCAGGAAAAACTTTGAGTAGGGAAATACCAAACACTAACTAATAATAAGTAGCAATTCTAATAGCTGTAGAGATTAGAGAAAACATTCCTGTAGCGTATCAATCTTCCTGCCTGCTCCATACAATACGAAGAAAGGGAAGACCAAATCGTGTTTAGGGAGCACCTACCACATGCCATGTGTTTGCCACAAAGGATTTTCATAAAAGCAACCAGATGAACAGATGAGGGATCTGAGGCATAGATAGGCCATGTAATTCATCCAAGATCACGTTGTGAGCAAGACATGAGCCAGTATTCAAACCTAAGCATTCAGGACCTCATATCAGTACCCTGTCCACTTGTTGAGAGTGAAAAGAGGATTCCTACTCGAGCCTTTTAACTGAAGGATGAAGAGATGGGGCTGCCTTTGCAGCTTGTTGTTGTTGTTAGGTGCCATCAAGTCGTATCCGACTCATAGCGACCCTCATAGGGTTTTCAATGGCTGGTTGTTTCTGGATTGCCTTGGGAATGGATTGCCAGGTCCTTCTCCCATTTTAGCATTGTTGCGAATCGAACTCAGGACCTCAGAGACTGCAGGGCAGCACTCTACCAACTGAGCTATATCCCAGCCCCTTTGTTGTTAGGTGCCATCAAATTGGTGTCCAACTCATAGCAACCCTACATACAACAGGCAAAGCAATATTATTAGTGCTTCTCTGCTATTCATAGGGTTTTCGAAGGCAGATTGTTTTATGGGGATTGGGTTGCCAGGTCCTTTCCCCAAGCCTACAACCCTTGGTGTTCCCATGTGGTGTTCCATCCAAGTACTAACCAGGTTCGACCCTGCTTAGCTTCTGAGATCTGATGGAATCAGGACACCACAGTGCTATGGCTGCAGGCACCTTCGCCGCTAGGCAAGCACTAATGCCGTTTATTTCCTGGTTGCGCAGAACAGCCCCTTTGTGCTGTCATGGAGTTCTCTGCACCAGATAACTGTGAAGATGGACTCCCGGGGTTCTAGGCAGGAGACATTGCTCAGGGTCTTTGTGCAGAGATGGCCGGGACCAGTTTCAAAGCCTGGGACAGCAAGAGGGCCTGTGAAAACTACCTCCTATGTGAAGATGTGAGAAGACAAAACAGCCAACAGCAAAGGTTTTCTCTGCAACGCAAGGCAGAGCTGCGCCCTCACTAATAACCAGAACATCCTCTCACGCCCCCACAAACTCCTCCCCTTCCCTGAGTCATGTTCTTCTCATTTTTGCCCAAGTGCTAATTTAAATGTGATTCAACAAATCTGAGGTTGGGGAATTTTGGGGAAAGGCACACAGTCTTAATTGGCCCTGGCCCTACTCCACCTTGGAATGGCTTTGCCTCCTTCAGTGGGTGGAGAGTCTCATTCAGCCCAGAGTTGAGTTCACGTCCCTGGAGAAACTGGCTCCCAGAAACTTGGGAGATGCTTATGTCCTTTGTAGCCAATTGAAATCTAACTCAAGAGATAGTCAAAAGATGAGGAGTGACTTCTATCCTCTTATTGGAGACAAAAGGTGTTCTGTAACAAGAACAACAACAAACTCATGATGTACAAGACCTACATTTGCTGTTACTAAAGAACAGCATTGGGGCTGGGATTTAGCTTAGTTGGTAGAGCACCGCTCTGCAGTTTCTGAGGTCCCAAGTTCGATTCCCAGTACCCCAAAATGGGAGAAGGACGTGGCAACCCACTCCCAAGGCAATCCTGAAACAGTCAGCCATTGAAAACCTTATGGGGGTTGCTATGAGTCGGACTCGACTCAAGGGCACCTAACAAAGAACAGCATTACATCAGTGCCTTTTCTACCCTGGATTCCCTCCAAGTCCCAGCACAGCATAGCACAGCTGTCTCTAGAGTGAGGGTTCATATGCTTTTGAATGCCAGTCCCCCAATGTGAAACAAGCTGAGCAGAGACCTCTAACTTTACTTTTTTATTTCTGTGTATACTTATTTATGAATTATATAAATATGCCACTCTCATATATCATTGCTAATATTTCAAGGCAATATATATATATATATATACATATATATATTTGCAGTGTTTTATATAACAGATGTAAAACTATGTTTCAGATAGTCTTATGTCCAACTTTTTTTAGCTGACTTCTTGTTAAGTCTGATTGTTGTTGTCGTTGTTAGGTACCTTTGAGTCGGTATCCGACTCATAGCAACCCTGCGTACAACAGGGGAAACACTATTATCAGTGCTTCTCTGCTGTTCATAGGGTTTTCAATGGCAGATTGATTTTTAGGAGGGGGTTTCCCGGGTCCTTCTCCCAAGCCTACAGCACCTGGTGTTCCCAGGTGGTCTCCCATCCAAGTACTAACCAGGCCCGACCCTGTTTAGCTTCCGAGATGTGATGGGACCGGATGCCACAGGGCTACGGCTGTAGGCTAATTCTGATTAGGTTGTTGTTTTTCATATTATATGAAAAGGTCTCGCTCATTGCTGGTGTAGAAGCAGCTCAGACATTGTCTTATTTTTGTTTATATTAGTGCATAGTATCTGCTGTGAGGATGTTCTTCACGGGTCTCTTACTTTCCTGCGTGTCTGGTAAGCAGAGGCTCTGACAACTTTCCTTCTGAATTATCTTTTCAGAGGTGTCTGCATAGCAAAAAGCCTTGGAACATAGACACGGGGCTTTCTCTGTAGCAGAGAGCAGGATCGTCTGCTGTCCAGTATTATAAAGAGAACGTCTTCCTCTGGGGCTAGAGTTGGGCACATTTCCTCACAGTCCCACTATGAAAGATGTGGGTTTCCTCTGCTCAGGGATCTTAGCCATGACACGAACACACCGCATGTGCAGCCTGTGCCTAGACTGTCCACAGCGGCCTTGTAGACTTGGAGTAAGGGCAGCCAGACAAACATGAGCTTCATGCTGCTCGTACAGTGAATAGCTCAGTCCTTAGTCTCTGGCCCTTGGTGACCTTGTGCCAGCAACCCTGAAGTGTGTCAAATTAGCTTGCACGGAGGGTAAAATCTGAGACCCTCTGTAATGTTTGACAATATCTTTTATACATTTTAAAAAGTAGAGTGGACATGTTTTTTAGGTATTTGTCTATTTTGTTTAGTTTGGTTCGAACCGGGTAGCGTTGGCAAACTCACCTCACTGCACACACACTAACTCATCACAACACACAGACGTGAAAACCAGGGCCAGGGCCCCCATGCCTACCTATCTCTGGTGTGAAGAGCCTGCTCTTAGCCAGGCACAGTGCACGCGCCTATAATCCCAGCGGCTCGGGAGGCGGAGACAGGAGGATTACAAGTTCGAGACCAGAGGCAGGCTACATAACTTAGCGAGACCGTGTCTCAAATAAAGTAAGAAAATGGGTTGAGGGTGCAGCTCAGTGGTCCAGCACTTGCAGAGCATGCAGGTGTGAGGCCCTGTGTTCAACCCCCAGTACCACAAAAAACAAACAAACAAAAAACCTGCTCTTCCCCCAAAATGACCTGCTCACCTCCCAGGTCACTTGGACTGTCCAACACACAGCTGAGGGAACCACAAGTCAATTCATAATCGACAAAGCTAATTTGTTTCATAACAAAGGTCTTTTTCTCACATTCCCGGTGGAGGACATTGGTATCCCCTGGGGGACCCTGCCTCTGAGTACTTCTCTCTTCCCATTAGCTGCCTCATGGTATTTACTGAGTGCTTAGAATGGCCCCGTCACGGAGCTGAGCCTTTCAGGTGATGTCTCCTTAGCCTCAGACTACATCTGAGCAGCCCCATGTCTGTTTCACATGCGAGTTAACTGTACTTTAGGTGGATGAAGCAAATGTCCACACAGATCTCTTCCAAAACAAAGTGGGTCACTCTGTCTGTGGCCACAGTCTGCCCTCCACTATTGCCTCTCTGTATCACAGATGACAAGACTGAAGGCTGAGGGGACAGGTGCACTGAATCCCTATCCCTCACCAATTCCTAGGCAGAGGAGCCCCTTCCTAGGCGAAGCCCCCTAGCCTTCATTGAATGACTTCACAAATCATAACATAACTGGATTAACTTCTATTTAATGAATTCTGCCACAGTCTGAAATAATATTAGAAGAAGAAATTTAAATATAGTCTTTGTATTTGTATTTTGAAGTCGGAGTTGTGTCTTGAATTAGGATTTTTGGCAAGAGGGTGGGTAGATTTGGGGCAAGAAAGAAACAGATTAGTTTAGCAAATAGAAGGAAAGAAAAGCCTGCTAAGTGGCCCTGTCACACTCAGGCATGACCAGAGTCCATGCAGGCACGTGGGATTAAACAGCTGATCCCACTGGTTCCACAGGTAAGATATGATACATTATCCCCGCAAACAGAGGCTCTAGCAAGTTAGATGCATCAGATCCAAGCCCTCGAGCTCTGTCACGCTTCGTGCCTACTGGTCTTGAAAAAGACTGATTACCCTGACGGGCTCTGAGAAGACCACTGCCACCCCACTCCAGCGCTCTGTTGTGAGTCCTAAAAACAGTATTTCAGTTGAACAGCACCCACAGCTACACTCCAGAGGTAGGAAGAGTGCTTGTGTTTGTGTGCACAGGGAAGGGGGATTGGGGAAGGGTGGGAGAAAGGAGGAGGGACACGTGCACTTGGTAAAACAGGACTTTACACAGAGGTGGCAAAGTGTCTGCAACCGAACCGTAAAACACTACTCCAGCGCCTCATTTGCCTTCGGTGGTGAAGTATTAGAAGGAAGTCTTTCCAAGAGCTACTAAATGTATATATTGTACACACATGTTGTTGGAGGTAGTAGAGGCACTTGGAGAGAAGTTTCCTGAGGGTGGAGGGGACCTCTGGTGGGATGAAGGGCAAGAGAAGAAGGGCACTGGGTTGGGCAGCAATAGGATTTCTAGAATGATATCATTTGTGATTTCTTTTTCTTACTTTCTCATACATTATTTGGAAGTCCTGTGACCTTATGTTTACCAGTTAATCTTTGGTGTTCCCAAGGTGACCCTGGCTCATGGTTATTTCTGGTTCACAACAATGTTGTAAGTGCAGAAACAAGGGGCTGCCATCTACCTCCTCAGACTGTGCCCCCTAAGAGGCTGGTTGAATATTTCTGGACCTTTGTGGAGGAGGAAGAAAACCATGAGAAAAGATGTGGAGATAAATAAACCAACTCACCTCTAATCCTGGGCAATATAAGTCAATAAATTTTCTTGAACACTGGTCAGGACAATTTGAAAATAGTGAATAGGGACCAGTGACTAGAAATATTGAAACTAGAAATATTGTAACTTGAAATGCTGAATTTTCTTTATTCTTAGAATAAAGTCTTTTTTAAATCTATGTTTATATATCAGATTGCCCAGCTATAAATTAGAAATAAGAATAATGAGATCATAGAATTGGCATGTTGCCCAACTCCTCATCTTGCAGAAGAAGAGGCTTAGGTTCAGAGGTATGAAGATACTTATCTGCAATCACACAGCACCCCAGAACCAAAACAAGGTCTGGAATCAGGATGGCAATGTTAAGCATTGGCTTTTCCTTTAAAGAACAAATGTTTCTTGAAGGATCACAAGCACGCACTCCCACTGAGCTGTACCCTCAGTCCTGCATCTGTATTTCTGATCCCCAGAAACCTTGAGGCAATAAATCTACCCTTCTAAGCCATTGGTAGGGATTTATGATAAGTGCGTGGTAATTTGTGGTGTAGCAAGAGATCACAAATACTCGCTGAGTGACTTTGGGAAGGTAACTTCGCCTCTCTGAACTGTGCTCTCCTGGTGCAGGACTTCTTTGTGCTGGGCCTCGGGGTGGGTACCAAGTCTACAGCAGCAAGCAAGGAAAGCAGCTTCCTGCGTCCACAGAGCCTCAGGTCCAGCCTCAGCCCCCACAGGGTATGGCTGTTACCCTGCTGGTGGCTTTTATTGTTGTTGTTAGGTGCCATCGAGTCGGTATCCAACTCATAGCAACCCTCATAGGGTTTTCAACGGCTGACTGTTTCGGGATTGCCTTGGGAGTGGATTGCCACGTCCTTCTCCCATTTTTGCAGTGCTGAGAATTGAACTCGGGACCTCAGAGACTACAGTGCAGTGCTCTACCAACTGAGCTAAATCCCAGCCCCTTGCTGGTGGCAGTGGGAACTTAATTAGTTTCAAGTCTTTCTGTTAGGAAGTCAAGTGAAGCACAGGGGAGGGAGACAAAAGCAAGGGTCATTCTTGAAGCTTTTAGCAAGAGAAATCAGATCAGACAGATGGGGGATTTCAACATGGGCAGACGCATTTAAGTTTTTATTTATTTTTTTTAATTGCTACGGTTTTACAACCAAAGTAAATGTGAGGCTCTTTCTAAGAAGTGAGTATATAACATGGC
Source organism: Pedetes capensis (assembly GCA_007922755.1). Taxonomy (NCBI): domain Eukaryota; kingdom Metazoa; phylum Chordata; class Mammalia; order Rodentia; family Pedetidae; genus Pedetes; species Pedetes capensis. The sequence goes on along the minus strand of VMDO01009320.1, from coordinate 40,490 downwards.
AAGCCATGGAAGCCCTTTTCTGTTTTCAGGAAAGAAACATTAGGATGGGCATCATTTGAGGCAAAGACTATCTGGGTGATGAGACAGGTTCTGGTCTACACAAAGGTTTCCCTAAGAGAGGCCCTTTTTCTTCCAGCTAGCCCCACTCACACCGAGACCACGATTTGGAAGGACTGCCCAGGATCCTAGCCTCTGGCCCCTCAGCCCCTTGGTGTCCTTACACCTCTGCTCCTAAACACTGCTTTTGTGTTCACCTGCAGAAGTCCTGCCTCTGCCCCTTGTCCTCCTCATTCATGCTCCATGGCCCTTCAAAAGCACAGCTCCAGTTATCTCAAAGTTATCTCCAGTTAGCCTCAAAAGCGAATGGCGGCTCCTCTCCTCCGTGAGACGCACTGTCCTGTGCATGCCTAACAGAGAATGAGTGGAATCTCACCTTTTGGGAGGGACTTCTAGTGTCCTACGGCACAGCTTGGGCTGGGGTTTAACTCAGTTGCTGGAGCGCTACTCCACACTGTCTGAGGACCAGGGTTGGATCCCCAGCACTCCAAAATATAAGAGAAGGACATGGCAATATACACTCCCAAAGCAATCCTGAAGCACACAGCCACCGTAAACCCTCCGAGGGTCGCTACGAGTCAGATGGCACTAACAACAACAGCAACGTAGCACAGCAGGATCTCTGTGGTTGAACAGTTCATTGTAGAGAGGATTTTAAGTGTTCCCAGCACAAACAAGGGATAAATATCTGAAGTGATGGATAGACATCTTATCATCACGGGTTGCATGTTGTTGTTTTTGTTAGGTGCCGTCAAGTCCTGTCTGACTCATAGAAACCCTTATAGGGTTTTCAATGGCTGATTATTTCGGGATTGCCTTGGGAGCGGGTTGCCATGTCCCTCACCCGTTTTTGTGGTGCTGGGAATCAAATTTGGGACCTCAGAGACTGCAGAGCAGCGCTCTACCAACTGAGCTAAATCCCAACCCATGGGTTGCATACATGTATTTAAATGTCACATTGAGCCCCGTAAACATGGATAATTACCTGCCGATTTCAATACACATTTGAGAGAGAGAGAGAGAAAGAGAGAGAAGGACTCATTGACTGGGTTTATAATCCTGGCTTAGCTACTTCCAGCTGTGTGACCTCTGGCAAATTATTTAACCTCTCTGGTCTCTCGTTTTTAAACGGGGACAATAATAGCACCATCTCATAGAGGTGTTGTAAAGTCCAAGCTTAAAATAGAGCCTGGGATACAGCAAGCACTTGTAAATGTTAGCTACTTCTGTTAGTGTAGCCAAGGCAAAAACAAACCAAAACAGATATTTTTCATTTCCAAATGTGTTTAGTTTGTTGAGGCTGCAACTTGGAAAACTGAGGAAGTCTTAGACTTTCCCTGTTTGGGTTCGGTTGGAGAGAAGCGAGCCTTTGTCCTTGGAGCCTTTACTTTTGATAGCAACCACCTTGACTCTCTTTTCTGCCCAGCTCCCCTTTCTCTGTTCCCCTCTTGGCCAAAGACCCTCAGGGAGGCAGAACCTCCCCTGGGCTCCCTCCCCCAAGCCTTGAATGTCCCTGTCCCACTTCCTTCCTCCTCACGTCTCTCCTCTCCCTTGTCCTTGTCCTTAGGGCTTTTTCTAGCATCTGATCAACTAATTTGTGCCAAAATGTTAATCACTCTGGGTTTAAATCAATGGTTCTCAGGTTCTTTTAAAATATATCCCGCACCGTGCATACGAAATGCATCCTAATTCCCCAGTAGAAACCGTGTCCTTCACCACCGCATGATTTCAGCTCAGTGTGGGAAGAGGAGCCATGGCCGTCGCCCCGCAGAGCGCACCACCCAGCCCTAGGCTCACGTCCCTGAGAACCGCCGCAGGTGCGGACTCCCAGACTCCATGGCTTAACCCCACCGCTGGCTGATCATGAGCACATCAGGTTTGCCAGGTGCCACGGTGCACGCCTGGAACCGCAGCTGCTCAGGAGGCTGAGGCAGAAGGATTGCAGGTTCCAGCCTAGAGGCAGCCTGTGCAACCTAGCAAGGCATGTCTCAAAAATAAAAAAGATGGGGGGTGGGTGCTAGGGCGCAGCTCAGTGGTAGAGCACTTGCCTAGCATGCACGTGTGTGAGGCCCTGGGTTCAACCCACAGTAGTACAAAAAAATAAGTCACATTTCTCCAGCAGAAACATGTTTAGACTAGAAGAGGTTGTTGTGGGGCTGGGGTGGGAGGCACCATTGATCACTTTTCTAATAATGCTCCTCACCTTTTCCCTCCATCCACCTCTTAAATCACTGTGATCTCAGCCTCATTTCCCTGAGGCTTTCAAATAAAATCCTGTGTTAGACTAGATTCAAGGCCACTGTGCTAGCAATTTCAGAGCTGGCTACAGGGTATGTGTAAGGAATGAGACAGAAACTCTGCTGGCTACCTCTTCAAGGCAATACATCACCTCCTTACGAGGGAAGGCCTTCTTGATTGGGTGGGGTGGGCGGGTGATGTGGTTCTGGCTGACCAGCCTGATGGGTAGAACTGTCAGGAAAGGCAAGGTGGGCTGCTGTCTGCTCCTTTTCCTGAGTTAGCCAGGCCAGAGCAACTACCCCACCCTCTTGGAGGTGTCCTATCCCAGAAGTCCTTGATGGTCCCCAAACCCCAATACTCACTGGATGAGCACAACAGACAAATACAATGATCATGGAGTGGTGTCTGGCCATGAGAGATGATGAAAATCACTAATCAGATCCTATTTCAAGGGTTGGATTGTGTTTCTATAAAACTGTCTAAGATGTTTACTGTGTCAGTGTCAAAGCAAAGTTTTTCTTCCAGTTTGGTCTGGGTAGTTACATAGATAGTGTCCTAAGATACCCTGTCAATGATACAATTAGTGTGTGTGTGTGCGTGTGTGTATACATTCACGTGTGCGTGAATGTATATAGGGAATAGATGGATGTATTAAATGTCAACTTTGTTGTTTTTGTTAGGTACCATCAACTCATAGCGACCCTCATAGGGTTTTCAGTGGCTGATTCTTTCAGGATTGCCTTGGGAGTGGATTGCCACGTCCTTCTCCCATTTTTTGTGGTTCTGGGAATCGAACTTGGGACCTCAGAGACTGCAGAGCAGCGCTCTACCAACTGAGCTAAATCCCAGTCCCGTATAGGGATAGATGGATGTATTAAATGTCAACTAGACCTGTGGTTCTCAAACATTGCCACACATTAGAGTCAGGCCACACCCCAGGCCAATTAAACGAGGTTCCCTCACACACTGGTATTTTTAACATCTCCCAGCTGATTCTGATGTATTGTCAGTTTGAGAACCAAGTGCTAGAAGAAAGAGATCTGTTGAACAAAATAAAACATACAACAGCAAAACAAACAAACAAAGATTTCAGCCCCAGTGAAGGCTTATCGCTAAGATCCTTTTCAGCTCTAAGTTTCCGTGATTAAATAAATATCTATTGCTCTACAGAAAGAAAAATACATCTCTCAGACTATCTCTTGCACCTGCCAGTTGCAAAAATATGAACAAACAAACAAAAATCCTTTTGGTTCAGAAGGCCTAGTTCCTAGACTGGAAACTTCGAGGCTCACCGAGTATAAATTCCAACCCATGCGCGGTGGCGAACACCTTAATCCCAGTGACTGGGGAGGCGGAGGTAGGAGGATCGCAAGTTCGAGGTCAAAGGCAGCCTGTGTAATTTAGCAAGACCCTGCCTCAGAATACAAAGTAAAGAATGGGCTGAGGCTACAGCTCAGGGGTTCAGAACTTGCAAAAAGCCTGTATGAGACCCTGGGTTAAACTCCCCAGGACTGAAAAACAAAAACCCAAGTTCTGAGAATTTCCCATTTTCCCCAAAGGCTGCCCCTGTGTAGTCACAGGCGCGTATTCTTGGAGGTACATTGGACTTCTCCAGGGGTGAAGTCCTGACGTGGATAAGGCTGTTGTTGTTGTTGTTAGGTGCCATCCAGTCGGTATCCGACTCATAGCGACCCTCATAGGGTTTTCAATGGCTGACTGTTTCGGGATTGCCTTGGAAGTGGATTGCCAAGTCTTTCTCCCATATTTGCTTGCTGGGAATTGAACTCGGGACCTCAGAGACTGCAGCGCAGTGCTCTACCAACTGAGCTAAATCCCAGCCCGTGGATAAGGCAGAGATTCTAAAAACCAGAAGCCAGGCAGAAACCATATTTCCAGGCTATGCACCAAGCCCCTCCTCTTGCATTTGAGTGGAGGGGAGGCCTGGGGACTCCATCTAGGCTGCCAGAGGCATCATTAATTTCAATTAGGTAGAAAGGCTTTGGAGCGGATAGCTCCAGTGACAGTCATTTCAGGATGTCCCGCTTGCGGGTGCTTTGCCCCCAAGGATACTGCTAATGGAGCCTGAGGTCCTTTCATCTCTACAGAGGCCTTAGGAAGTCTTCTCACGTCCCTGAGTACCTGTAGCCACCCCATTCCCTCTTAATTCATTTTCTGTGCCGCGTTCCAGAGTATTTGGAAGCGCTGCAAGAACAAATAAACCTCTGAACTCTGGTACACGTGTAATCTGCCAAGGTCCACCCCGCAACTCCAGACTGTCCCCAAGCGCGGCTGAAACAACATCAGAAATCATCAGTGTCTCCTGTAATCCATTTGCCAAAGACAGTGTACCAGACAGGGCACATTTTCTATTCCGGCAGTGCTGGGCATTTCTTTCTCCCTGGTAACTGGGGCAAAAGGTCAAGGGAGACTTTCAAGGTGATAGATTTATTCATAGAAAAAAATGCCGTCCCTTTTGCTCCCAGGACTCAGCAGCGCTAACTGCTCGGTTATCTGCTTTGCCTTCTCTTCCTTGTTTGCACTCAGTGGCCTGTGGAAGACTTTGTTGAGGACAGAAGCACAATTTAACGTGCTTACGTTAAGCTGCATGACCTTGGGCCTCAGGATCTCCCTGTGTAATATAGAGAATTCCTCTGCATTTCTCTATTCCTATCAGTAAAAGAGATACACGTGGGTTATTTCTATCACCCTGGGAACCCTTTTGGATCAGCCCCCTCGTGACAGTGAGTCTGTAGCCCTAAAGTCTGCAGACGGCTAGCTGAGTGTTGGGCAGAGGCTCCTGGCTTGATGGAGGCCCAGGGTAAGGGAGATCTTGGGAGAGAAGTGCAATCTACTCTTCTCACTTTCTCTGTAAACTCTCAGGAACCAGAAGCACCAGGGACGCTTCTCCCGCTCATAATTACTTGGGAAGCAATGTCATAGCCTCAAGCGTAATTAACAGCGTTTTAATTCATTCTCTCCTTTTAGGCCGTTCGCATACTTGCTGTTGCAAGAATGAGCCCAGCATTCCCACGTGCTACCTTCTCAAAATGAGGCCAGAGACGCTGAACTCTGCCCATCCCCACAGGGACCCTTGCTTTCGAGCTGAAACCCGGGTTGGGGAAAGCATTGCGAGGCCCTGATGAAGTACAGCAGACCTACTATGGTCCTGTGCTCCCTGGATGACAGGCAAATAGCATTTAGCTATGCTTATCTAGGGACTAGGGCTGGAATTTAGCTCAGTTTAGAGCGTTGTGCTGCAGTCTCTGAGGTCCCGAGTTCAATTCCCAGCACCGCAAAAGTGGGAGAAGGACCTGGCAATCCACTCCCAAGGCAATCCCGAAACAGTCAGCCATTGAAAACCCTATGAGGGTCGCTATGAGCCGGATACTGACTCGACGGCACCTAACAACAACAACAACCTGGGGACTCACCCCCTCATTATCTGGCCAGCCGGGAAAGATTCCACAAATAAACCTCCCACTGACAAAGTTAGACATTTATGCAGGGGACTTCATGATGGCAGGACCATGGGCTCGTCCTCCGTCCCCCATCCCCCTTGTCACTGAGGGCAGCCCCTCTTCCTAGCTACGCCTGCAGCCATGCTCACCCTCTCCAGCCCAAGTTCTAATGAGGAAAAGAGACCCCTGTGTATTTGCTCTGGAAAATCACTGTATATTCATGGATAAGCTGTAACGTACTTGACAATTCCCTTCAAAGGGTTTCAGCCCCTCTTGACTCCCTTCCTTCACTTACAACATAAACACACACACCCAGGCACATGCGTATGCACACAGTCCCTTCACAGAAGCAACTAATTCTGTCTTTTAATTTCATCCTCGATGCTAATAAGTTATTTCAAAGAGAAGCAGTAAAATGCGGCACTGACATTGGTTGAAATTTAGGGCACCCTGCTTCCCTATACATTATTCCTATTCTAAAATATTCATAACCATTTAAAGATGATTTATAGATGTCTATCTAGAATTGTATCCTGATAATAAAAGCTTTACATATTTATGTTTCTCAGCAATAGATATATTTGGTAGCAATTGTAGGCTCAAGTACAGCAAAATATTTATATGTGTTAATTGTGTAATATAAATATACGTGTAATGTATATACATATACATTGGCCAAAGCTCTACAATGAGAGATACATGGCAAAGAGCAACAAACTGTCAGGAATCTATGAATATAAATAGTTTTTACCAATAGCACATTATCAAGGCATTCTTAACTACATTTGGCATTTTTGGAGCAAGAAAATGCTGGGGTTTCATTAAACTGCAGTGCAAAGGAAATGGAGAATTTGGATCCTATATGGGGAATGTCCTTGAAATGAATAGATTGCATAGAAATGCTGAAAGGTATGTTTATGCAAAATCAACCCCTCTCAAAAAAAAAAATCTTAATTTATTTTTAAGTGCCCAGAAATTAGCAGGAAAAAAATGTAGTAAATAATTAAGAGTATGTTTAAATGTCATATACAACATTATTCATGATGAAAGTGAGGTTCATAAAAGATTCATTTGTTTTCTTATTCATGTAAAATAACAAGATCAAATAGAGTGAAAACTATATTTTTGTGATCTATCTCAATTGTGCAGTCTTATTTGGTTCTAAGAGAGTTACCAAGAATGGTTATTTACTGCGAGAAAAATGCCTGTTTCCCTGATAAAAAACACTGCTAAGGGTATATAGCAAATTGAAATTATAAGTGATTCTTATTATGAAACGCCTAGGCAATATTTTTGCTGCATATTGGGTGCCAGAATATCACCCCAGGTACCTCGTGTAAGCCAGCCAGTCTTTGCTGTTCTCAGAAAAGAAGAATGCATTTCTGGGAAATTCGCCATTTGAAATTCCAATGGTTGCTTATCCCTTTTCTGAGGCTAATGGTGCCAGTTGCTAAGAAAACAGGGCTTCCTGGCTCGCCAGAGGACGCAGCTTTTTCTCTGTGTTGTTACAGGATCAACTTTGAGGCACTCATTGTCCTGGAAAATTAGTGTATTGTGAGCCTTCTCAAACTTGGCATCCAGGAGGTATAATCCATATTGCTTGGTTTTTGATCCCAAGGAAGGTGCTGATAACAGTTCTGAAGTCAGGGAGTGCTGGCTCCCAGGACGCATTGTAAAGACCTGGAGGGCTGACTGGCTTGTGGGAAGATTTACAGGAAGAATTTCTTAAGATAGCGCCAAAGAAGAGGGGCTGGCTATGGCTTCTGGTTCTGTTTTAATCCCCAGCCTTCTTTCTCTCCCAACCCAAGTGGACAGGTACACTAATTTGGGGATATGCTCTCGGTGTTGTGATCCTTTCTCTTGGGCTCTGTGCTGGACTCCTGAAGGTGATGCTGAAAATTCGTGGATAGGAAAGGATCTCCTTAATTTCTGTGCCTGCAAAGCGTGCTGGAATTTGGCCAAAAACACAATGACTTGCCTGTCTCAAGACAACAGTCTGTGATAAGCTTCAGTCAGGCTGCCTGAGGTAGTAGCAGGATCTGTGGGCATTGTCTTGAATCCACAAGACCTAACTTTCAGTTATGAACTAAATGCTTTCTCAAAACCCTTGTGAATGTGAAAGCCAATGCCTTTCTCTCTAGAATTCCTGAAGCAGCGAGGATGATAGATGGAAGAAGTTGAGTTGCAATGTTCTAGAACAAGACAATGACTTAAACTGGCCTTTTGGGTAAATAGCAGAGGAAAGCAGCATGGACTAGGGTCCTCCATCCAGGCAATTGGTGTCTACTCCCTGATTGTTAATTCTAACCTGCCCAGCTGCTACCATTAACAATTTCCCTCCCTGTGACAATGATCTTCACCTCCTTACCCCTCTTCCTCCACAAAATAATATAATTTTATTATTAATGAATATTAAGTATTTGCCTCTAGCCATAGCACTGTGGCATCCAATCCCATCAGATCTCAGAAGCTAAACAGGGTCCAACCTGGGTTAGTACTTGGATGGGAAACTGCCTGAGAACACCAGGTACTGTAGGCTTGGGAGAAGGACTTGGCAACCCATTGCCAAAAATCAGTCTGCCATTGAAAACCCCACGAACAGCAGAGAAGCACAGACAATAGTGTTTCACCAGTTGTACATAGGGTCGCTATGAGTCAGACACCAACTCTACAGTACCTAACAACAACAATATAAAGTTTTTATTAATGAATAACTATTAAATATCATAGCAATATATGTATACTATGAATAATGCTCACATAGATCATTCAAGGGAGATAAGACTCTCTTCTTTTTACAGATAAGAAAACTAAAGCGTAAAAGAAGTTAACTATCTTAAGTCTTACCCACAACCACACAGCTTGTAGGTGGCTCAAGTGGCTTCAAATCAGATCCGTCTGGACTCGATCCACAATATTAACCATATCCCCACCTCTATAGTGATATGTGTAAGACCTTATTTATTTTGCCTCCCCTCTTCATCTCTGCCAAATAGCAGCAACTAAGGACCATCCTCTCCCCTAAACCTGAGACCACAAATCCAGGTCTGTCTGATATCAGAACCTCACTGTTTTCCATTAAATTTGTACTGTCCAATATACTAGCTACATGTGGCTACTGATCATTTAAAACGTAGCCACTCCAAATTAAGATGAGCTATCAGTACAAAATACAGATTTCAAATATTTAGTGTGACACAAAGGATGTAAAATATCTTATTAATAATTTGTATACTGATCTGATGTTGAAATGGTAACACTCTATGTCAGATTAAGTATGTTATTAAAATGAATATTCCTTTTGGCCTTCTTTTACCTTTTTAATGTGATTTTTAGACATGTTTTAAGTTATGTACGTGGTTCACACTACATTTCTGATGGGCACTGGGTCATTCAGTGTCAGCCAGGAAGGGTGGAGGAGAAGTTGCCAACCTGCTTCAGGAACCTGTCTGTCACTATCACCCCAAGCCTCACCCCCTGCCTCAACTCACAAAGTAATTTCTTCCCACAAAAATACTTGGAGATCCTTGAATATCACAGGACCCTGAGGGTAGAAGGACAAATTATCTGAATGAAAGCACCTAATATTTTTATAACCTATATTATAGTGTGGGCTGGGATTTAGCTCAGCTGGTAGAGCGCTGCGCTGCAGTCTCTGAGGTCCCGAATTCAATTCCCAGCACCGCAAAAATGGGAGAAGGACGTGGCAACCCACTCCCAAGGCAGTCCCGAAACAGCCACTGAAAACCCTATGAGGATCGCTATGAGTCGGATACTGACTCAGTAGCACCTAACAACAACAATAACAACATATTATACTGTGGTCATTGTGGTAGATTACATCAGTATTCCAAAGAGTCACCGACTCTTACACTTCCCTGTGCTTTGCTTGTACAAATGGTGGGCAGAGGACTTGTGCCCCTCCCTAGGAGACAGACAATGTATCCTCCCTTTTTATTAACTCAGGAGTCGCCATGTGACTGGCTTTAGCCAATGAACTATGTGCCCAAATGTCCCTTCTGATCTCTTTAAGGATCCACTTACTCGGCCATGACTCTCTTCTTGGTGTGACTTGGAACTTGCGGTGGACTTGTGATCTAAGAAGGCTTCTTTATCTGCTTGGGCTTCTGAGGGAAGATGAGGAGGACGACAGTCATGATTGCATCATGATGGACACATAACCTGAGTGGCAGATAGATCCCAGATGTTGAAGCTGAAGCCACTGAGGTTTTGGCAATCTTTATTACCACATCATAACTTAGATACGGGCTGGGATTTAGCTCAGTTGGTAGAGCGCTGCGCTGCAGTCTCTGAGGTCCCGAGTTCAATTCCCAGCACCGCAAAAATGGGAGAAGGACCTGGCAATCCACTCCCAAGGCAATCCCGAACAGTCAGCCATTGAAAACCCTATTAGGGTCGCTATGAGTCGGATACCGACTCGACGGCACCTAACAACAACAACAACAACAACTTAGATACAGAACTGTCCCTACCATATCATCCCACAGTTATGTTTGAATCCTTCCAATGATCAAAATTACTGCGACTACCCAAGCCAGGAGCTGGGATTTAGCTCAGTTTGTAGAGTACTGCGCTGCAGTCTCTGAGGTCCCAAGTTCAATTCCCAGCACCGCAAAAATGGGAGAAGGGCCTGGCAATCCACTCCCAAGGCAATCCTGAAAAACAGCCATTGAAAACCCTATGAGGGTCGCTATGAGTTGGATGCCAACTAGACAGCACCCAACAACAACAACAACATAGTTTTGCTTATCTATAGGAATACCCTCAACCTTATAGGACTATTGTTTGGAAGAATAAGTCAAATACTATATAAGTGACTATTATATTTTCCCTTTGATAAATGGTAGTTACATTTTTTTTCCTGCAAAACCAAAGGGAAATAAAAAAAATCAGGGTTTATCATGAGATGCCAACCACTCTGATGGCACACAGTATGCTTCTAAGGAGTCCTTTAGGGTCTTACAAAATGCTTGGTAATGACATTGGTTCTTAAGGGCAGACTCACCTGCTGTTGAAATTTTGCTACAGAATTGCTTGACGGTTCATTTAAGGCAATTCAGAAGAGGGATGCATTCCTTATTTCTATTTGTGTCCTATTTTCGGCTGTATTTCCTTATCTTATTTCTCCCTCCTTTTCTATTGAAGTCCGTTCTGAGAATCAGCACCTTACAAGAGCATTACAACAAGGGAGCGGAGGAATTCCACAGCCAATTCATATAAATATCTGAAAGCACAAGAAGCAAAAGAGGAAGAGAACACTTATCATGCACTGTGCAGTCATAAAGCATCCGAAAGGCTGCAACAAACCTGGCCCGACCATCCAGCCGACTGTTGGGATTCTGTCCCTGGCACCCAAGGCTGTCCTTCCCCAAGTCACCTTGGAAAGTTTAGGTCTGCCTCAAACAACTTGGTTTTGCCTTACCATTCTAGTAAGTCCATTAATAGAGGATGATATGTGGATTTTAAAAACTTCTTCCATGTATGTTTACCTGTACATATATAGAGAGATGGATAGTCTACTGTATCTCTCTAAGTCATTATGTGGCATTTGAACTTAGACTCTTATCAGGTCTACCCCAAATCTGTGAGCTGAGGGCCTGGCTGTGGCTGTCCATTCCCTCAGTCACTGCAGATGTCCTTCTTCAAACTTTGCCAAAACGATGATGTTTTACAGAGGCACAGTAACCAGAGCTGCCCTGGGTGGTGGGGTATAGGGTTGTTGTTGTGGTTGTTAGGTGCCATCCAGTCGTGTCTGACTCATAGTGACCCTTATAGGGTTTTCAATGGCTGATTGTTTTTGGGATTGCCTCGGGAGTGCGTTGCCACATCCTTCTCCCGTTTTTGTGGTGCTGGGAATAGAACTCAGGACCTCAGAGACTGCAGAGCAGCGCTCTACCAACTGAACTAAATCTCAGCCCATGGGGTACAGGGTAGTGCTCGATTATTTCCCTTGGTGGTGGTGCCCAGATTCGTATCTCCTTCTGGGCACTACCATTTCCTTTCACAGCTCCCGTGCACAGTCATTTATAGACACATTATGCACAGACACAAATCCTATAGGCACCAATAAGGTAAACATGGGTCCTAGAATTCTGTGAGTAGACTTAGGATCTCATATTTATGTACTCCATTTTGTAGTATCTTTCTAAATTTCTAACCTAATTTAAAGTGTCTTAGTTTTCACCATTTGTTAACGGAAGTTATTCCCCAATTACATTCTGCTTACCTTCAGGGGGTACAATAAAATAAAGTGCCTACATTTTTGTAAAATTAGGGTTTTTAATTCCCTTGTACCACCTTCAATTAGCCCATTTTCTGTCTTTATTCATTATAGACTTTTAAACTCTGAGACATGTACATCCGGAGTGGGAGATTTTGAAAATATACTTATGACTCTCCACTTCTGGGCTGGGATTTAGCTCAGTGGGTAGAGCAGCTGCGCTGCAGTCTCTGAGGTCCCGAGTTGATTCCCAGCACCACAAAAATGGGAGAAGGGCTTGGCAATCCACTCCCAAGGCAATCCCGAAGCACTCAGCCATTGAAAACCCTATGAGGGTCGCTATGAGTCGGATACCGACTCAACGGCACCTAACAACAACAACAACTCCACTTCTGAATTGTCATGGTGGTAAATTGGATGTGCCCAGTAAGCCTGCTCCCAATTTCCTCTTTAAATGTTTTTTAAGATACATAAAAAGAGCCAGGCACTGTGAGACACACCTGTAATGCCAGTAGCTCTGGAGGCTGAGGTAGGAGGACTGAAAGTTCGAGGTCAGAGGCAGCTTGTACAACTTAGTGAGACCCTGTCTCAAGGCAAAAGATGAAAAATGAGGCTGAGGGTGCAACTCAGTGGTAGAGCACTTGCCTAGTACGAGCAAGGCCCTGGGTTTGACCCCACCCAGCAGTTGAAAAACAAGACATAGAAAGAGAGAAACTGGTGACAGAATGATCAACTAAATTTGCCCTAGTTGATGAATTTGCATTTACAGAATCACTGATGGACTGCACATCACAAACCTCAACCCAGTGTCTGAACAAGAATAGCACAGGTGCTGGCAAGAAGGCTGTACTTTCATGCCCTGAGGGTCTGACCAGCACAACCTTGCCAAGAAAGCAGGAAGACACACCGCAATTAAACACTGATTTCCCAGCCCAGAATCCCACTCTTCCCCGCTCCATCAGCCATTTTTTGTTGCTGTTTTTAACATGCATTTGGATACTCTAACTCAAAGCTCTCAGTACGCCCCAAAGTAATGGCTCTTAGTAGTCTAAGGGAAAATATCACAAACAGGAGGGAAGACAGAAAGAGATTTATGAACAGCGAATGCTGTTTCAAACTGTGACTGATTCTCCGTGTCATGTCAAAAAAGCAAATATCAGACCAAGGCTCAACCAGATGTAGCCAGACCTGAGGAAGGCTGTCTGTGGTGAATTAAGTGAAGGCGCTGCCTATCAAACTGATCTCAGCAGTGGGAGCTGCCAGTACCCAAGTGGGCACAGGAAGGTCGAAGAGGGTGGAGAACTCTGTCTTTTCTATGGCTGAGACACTGGCCCTGGAGAGCATTTTCTCTCTAATAAAGAAGAGAAGGAAGGAAGAAAGGGAGGGAGGGAGGGAGGAAGATAGGCAATACATACATATATATATATATGTATATATATATAAACATGAAGATAAAGAGATGTCAAAATACACATATGGAGGTTTACTTAGATAGTAAAACACAAAGGAATAAATTCTCAGACAATTTAGAAGAAGAGACTACCTTTAAAGATGACTTTCTGCCATTAAAATCTTATGAAACCTTCTTCATTGTTTTCCTCAAATGAGAAATACAAAAGGACATGACTTCTGTGAAAGAAGAGTAGGTTGTCATCACAGAAAACAGTGAGATGAGGACAAATAAGCCAAAAGGATCTAGTCTGATCAGGAAATAACTACAAAGAAATCCAAGTTTCCCAGTCTTCTTTGGGTGCTGGGAGCGGAGTTTGGTGGCAGAGTATGGGCCGAGCATGCATTGGACCCTGGGCTAAAAGCCACCAAAGCATAGTATTGACATTTGCAGAAATAAATTGAATCAGTGCTGTAAAGACAAATAGAAAATTGAAACATCCAGAATATAGAAAGTCCAATATAAAAATTAGTGAGCAGGCACCATAGTGCATGCCTGTAATCCCAGTGACTTGGGAAGCTGAGGCAGAAGGATGGTGAGTTTGTAGCCAGAGACAGCCTGCACAATTTAGTGGGACCCAGTCTCAGAATAAAAAATTTAAAAGAGGCTGGGGGTGTAGCTCAGTGTTACAGCTGGGTTTAATCCTCTGGTAATGTTAAAAAAAAAAAAAAGTGAGTGAAAAGCCAAGGATGGTGGTGCATGCTTATAATCCAGTTCTAGGTAGGCTGAGTCAGGAGGATTGATGGAGTTCAAGGCCAGTCAGGTCTACATAGTGACTTCCAGGTCAGCCTGGTATATAAAATGGGACTGTGTGTCAAAAAAAAAAAAATTAAAATTAAAAAATAAATAAATAAAAACCTTGAGAATTTGTTCAATAGGAGGTCAGAAACTAACATTACAATGAAAGAATTATAAGCAATTTGGGGGCTGAAACCAAAGCAATGAGAACAGTAATAGTAATCAAAGATACATTAGAAGGAAACTTCCTATGCTAAGCATTGAAGTGAGAGAATTTTAAAACCTTTTAAACAAGAGAATTATACCTTTGACTTATCCTAGCAATTGTTCTGAGTTTGGAAAATAAAGACAAATCTCCCCACACATCAGAGAAGTAAAAATGTTACCTGTAAATCAGGTTTACCTCAGAGTCCAATTCTAAGCCGACCAAAACAGCAGACAATAGAGTACCTGCAAAATAATAAAAAGGGAAAATAGAGATTTCTAAGCCCAGAACTCTATCTATATATGAAAATAACACTGAAAATTCTAGAGATACCTCTACACAATGAAGTATACTACTTGTATCAAAATTAGAAAACTCAAGAATTGGGAAGCTAGAGAATAAGATGACTAGTGCCTGGCATTGAAGCTGCCTGGAGATAAGGGAATAGAGGGCTCTTGAGATGAGTCCTTATTTTTGAAATTGTCAAGCAAGTTCTTGCCCTCACTTCTGAACTCCTGAATCAGACTCCTTGAGAGAGGGAGCCTAGCCATTTGTTTCTCGAGAGCGCCTCCAGGGACGGTGCTGCACAGACAACTTGGAGAATCATCAGAGTAAATGAACACACGCTTTTCTTAAATTTGCCTCTTTGATCAATGGTGAAGTTAAACTTTTATATATTTTTTAGCCGTCTTGGTTTCCCTTGTGAATTATCTGCTCGTGTTTTTGATGCTGTTTCTATGGCTATGGAAATATTTTTCTGTTCTGACATTTTTATTACACACAAGAATATTAAGCATGTGTCATCAGCGTTGCAGATGTTCTCACAGTTTGTCGTTTGCCTTTGCACTTGATTAAAAAGTCTGTCCCTTCACGTTCATAGCCGGGGATTCTACGCATTCTAGACTCTGGAGGCCCCTATGGTATTTTCAATTCTTGCAGGTCTTTTTCCAGAGTCTGGCATTCATACAATAAGGAAGACAAGGCAGGAAAACACTCACCTCATAGAACAGCCATAAGCTCTGCACGTAGGGGAAACGTTGAATGTGGTAGAAACTTCCAGAAGCAATTAGGACAACAGGAAATTCGGTTCACACATGGCCATCGAAGGCCATTCTGTGGTGAGGAAACATCAAATCCCTGATCTACCACAGAAAAGAGAAAAAGGCCACCCTTCCACCCAGCACACTCAGTTCTGACCGAGAACTTTCTTCCCAAGCTTCCCAAGCTTCCCAAGCTTCCCAAGCTTCCCAAGCAGGTGGAGCTGTGAAACCTTTTGTCTTCATTTTCCCTTCTGTGTTTATGTTTAGGAAAGCTTTCTTAAGCCTAATTGTCCAAATTGATCTATATTCTAGCTTTCTGGATTGATTTTTCACCTTTAACTCATTAATTCATCTTGCAGTTGGTGCATTGTGATACTTTCTACTTTTTAGATGACAATATGAAAGCTAAAAGTGATTTTTTTGTTTTGTTTTGTTTTGTTTTGTGTTTTGTTTTTTAGTACTGGGGGTTGGACCCAGGGCCTGGAACTTGCATGCTCTGCAAGTGCTGGACCACTGAGCTGCACCCTCAGCCCATTGTTTTGGTTTTTGAGACAGGGTCTCACTAAGTTACACAGACTGCCTCTGGTCTCAAACTTGTGATCCTCCTGCCTCTGCCTCCGGAGCCACTGGAATTACAGGCATGCGCCACTGCGCCCAGCTAAAAGCTAAAAGTGATTTCTAAAACTTGTCTCAAGGGCAGGTCTTCTAAGTCTAAACCAGTTAGTTCCCAACAGCCTCAGGATGTGAATTTGATTTTCAACCATGGTAGTCTCATGTATGTCCTCCCGTCTTGGAGCTGAGCTATGGTCTGCCATGAGCTAAAGAAGCAACCAGTAGTACACCGGGTGCAGTGGCGCACACCTGTAATCCCAGTGACTTGGGAGGCGGAAGCAGGAGGATCACAAGTTCAAGACCAGAGGCAGTCTGCATAACTTAGTGAGACCCTGTCTCAAAAGTAAAACAATGGGCTGGGGTGCAGTTCAGTGGTCCAGCACGAGGCCCTGGGTTCAATCCTCCATAACCCCCCTCCCCCCCCCAAAAAAAGCAACCAGTAGTGAATAAAGGGACACTCTCTGACCCTGGTCCAGGGAAGCAAGCTATGATATGCCCTAAAGACGGAGTGGGGGGGTCACAACTGTTGTCTTCAAACTTCAGCAGACCCTTTTCTGGAAGGGAATCTTCTCATATTGTGCTCCTAATTATTTTTCTGGCTGGGATTTAGTTCAGTTGGTAGAGTGCTATGCTGCAGTCTCTGAGGTCCTGAGTTCAATTCCTAGCACTGCAAAAATGTGAGAAGGGCCTGGCAATCCACTTCCAAGGCAATCCTGAAATACTCAGCCATTAAAAACCCTATGAGGGTCGCTATGAGTCGGATACTTACTCGACGGCACCCACCAACATCATCAACCATCAATTATTTTTCTACATACCTTAGCTTTTCAAGAAACTATACAACTAATTTTCTTCCAAGCATATCAGCAAACTCATTTCCATATACCATAGGTACAGAAGCAATGAATCAATCTCAGTGGTCTAAATTAGACATTTTATTCTAGTGCTTATTCTAGCCTGTTAAATAAAAAATAATTATTTTGAGCTTTCAGAAATGTGCTTGCTTTAACATTGGAAATTATTGGGAAACACTGAACCATGAGAGAAAAACACATTAGGTAGCGTCACAATTTTTCTTATACCGTTTCCAGCCTCTCTCTCTAACTCTGGACTGTGGGTGTTTCCAAGTGCCTTTGGCCTAAGATTGACTCAGTACTAAATGTGTTGATTTGTCAATGCACAGGTTTACAAAAGGACTGAGGAGGGATTTATGTGGGTTGTTTACAAAGTGGAATTTCAGATTCTAGCCATTAAACCCCTATTTGGTATATTGGATTTTTATCAAGGCGATAGGGATACCAAAGTACATCCTTAATTAAAACTCAGTTCTGACCATTTTTCTCTCTTCCTTTAAACAGAAAAAGGGAAGTAACGAAGTAGGAAGAGTCTGTTTTATAGACGTGTTTTTTGATAGTTCATGCATAAGAATATATTTTTCTTAACATATAAATGTAGACTACTCACCTTTGCTTTGATTGCTCTTATTTTTTCATGTTATTGTTGTTAGGTGCCCTCGAGTCGGTATCTGACTCATAGCGACCCTCATAGGGTTTTCAGTGGCTGACTGTTTCGGGATTGCCTTGGGAGTGGATTGCCACGTCCTTCTCCCATTTTTGGGGTGCTGGGAATTGAACTCCAGACCTCAGAGACTGCAGCACAGTACTCTACCAACTGAGCTAAATCCCAGCCCTATTTTTCCATAGGAGGGATAAATTGCAAATTGTTGGGACACTCTGTCTTAACCACTCCCCTCTGAGCAAAGCACACTTTTCTATGAGATGACTAAGCTAATTAAATTAGTAGAATGCAATTGAACACACCATGGACAGTGGTGCAATTTCATACTTGTGGTCTACAAATCATTCATCAAACACCTAGTGAATACTTAGATAAGTGTGACATTCTGTGAGACAGAATGCACACATATAGAAAACTACCCTTCAAGAGCTCCCTGGCTAATGAGAGACCCTGATGAATGAGATATGATATGTTAAATGCTGTAACAGAACTATGTATAAAACATTAAGACAGCATAGAGGAGGGAGAAGCCAATCTTCCAGGGGGGATTCAGAGAAGTTGTCACAGAGAGCATAACACTTTAGTCAGGTCATAAAGAAAGAAAGAGAAATTACTAGTCTTACCAGTAAAATAGGGTGTTTTTTGTTGTTGTTGTTTTTTGCTTGCTTGTTTTTGGTGGTACTGGGTGGCTGAAACCAGGGCCTCATGCATCCTTTGCTAGTGCCCTGCCACTGAGCTTCATACACCCCCATCCCCTTTTTTGTTTTTATTTTGTAAGTTGAGACAGGGCTGGGATTTAGCTCAGTTGGTAGAGAGCTGCTCTGCAGTCTCTGAGGTCCCAAGTTTGATTCCCAGCACTGCAAAATGGGAGAAGGATGTGGCAACCCACTCCCAAGGCAATCCCGAAATAGCCATTGAAAACCCTAGGGTGGCTATGAGTTGGACTCGACTCGATGGCACCTAACAACAACAAATTGAGACAGGGTCTTACTAAGTTACACAGGCTGCCTCTGCCCTCAAACCTACCATTCACCTGTCTCTGCCTCCAGAGTCCCTGGGACTATAGGCTTGTGCCACCGTACCTGGCAATGATATGTCCTTTTAAGGAAAACAGAGTAATATGTTCAGATGTAAGTAGTCTTAAGAGACAATGATAAGTTTGGGGGATAGTCAATCTGATTTTCAAGTATGGAGAGCTTACAGTGGAGATAGTCATAAAAGAAGGCTGAAAAAAGTGGATTGAAGCCTAGGTCTGGGTTGGTAGATTTTTCTGTAAAGATAGTATTTCTGTTGTTGGGGAGACTGTGAAAGTCATCATAGACGATATGTAGATGAATGGGGGTAGCTGTGTTCCAATAAAGCTTTGCTTACAGAAACAGTTGGTAGGCAAGATTTGGTCCATAGGGTGTAGTTCACCAACCCAATGCCCAAAGTGTAGAAAGGGTCTTTTTTAATGTTCCCGGTTGCGGCCCTAATTTGTGGGCATCTTTACGCATGGCACAGTGAACTTGTTTTCTAGGAGCTTTACTGCTGTGTTGTCGTGGAGGCAGTGGAGATGGGCGTAAGGACAGTGGTCTGTGTGCTGGGGGAGGGAGATGGAGGAGGAAGCGGAAGGACCGATGTTTGAAATAGTTCCGGGGTAAGATGGACAGGTATTGAAGGAAGGGTGGTGAAGGGAAGCTGAGGTGGCTTTGCTCTGACTGACATCCTCCTATGAGTCTTGGCAATTAACACAGAGGATTGGATCTTTCATCAACCCAATTATCCTTTTCTCTATTGTAAAGAAGAAGGCAGAAAACCTTGATATACAAATATGTGTATCAAGGTAGGAATTGTCTGGCTTTCGGCCTGAGGTCTCATTCCAGTCATTAAGCCACCAGACATGGCCACTCTCAAAGCCTGAAAATCAGTCCCCTGCTGAACCCCTACCCTGTTGTATTTTGAAAAGGCATTGGAGATCTTAGAAACGAAAGACAAGACATAAGAAAAAGACTTCCATTTCTTTCTCATTGACAGTCTTGTTTTACTTTTCATCCATGTTAAATATTCCAAATGGTTGTATTTTGACTATGAGATGTCCAGACTGTGTTGGAACTTAAAAATAAATCACTACCATGACTCAGAATTAAAATTACCATATCATAAATTTCTTAGTAATCTGTCTTGTCCCCGGGTACCTGGCCCTGCCACCCTCTATTTGAATTCTTTGATTTACACCTCACCCTCCTGTGCTCCCTCCCCTCCACTGCTAAGAAACAGAAGTCACCCCTTCCAGATAGAATATTTTCATTCACCATTAATGCTCACCAACATAGATCAACTCAGAGGTTTTCCAAGCAGCTTTCCCCCAGAGAGAGACTTCAATTGGTCATTGTTGTCAAGGCGTGACTTACCTGTACAGCTCATCTGAAGACATTCGCTCTACCCGTGTCGTTACAAATCGGAAGCTGTAGCACCAGAGTTGTCTTGTGGTGGGTTCCATTGTGGCACCTTGCTTTGTGGGATTGTCTTGAACCCAAGACCGCTCTGCCTCCTGTGGGCATCATGAGGTGACTTTGAGCTTCAGAGAGGTTCAGGTACATGTGCTTGAGCAGTGTGTCTTCTGTTACTTAGAAAGCATGGGTCACCTCAGCGCTCCAACGTTAAGTCACAAACACTAAGTATAAGTGGGTATGCAAGGTGTGAACAAAAAATCTGGTTAATTTTTAAAGAAGAAAAGTACAGTAAGACACACTTTCATTTGTTGTTGTTAGGTGCCATCGAGTTGTGTCCCACTCAGTGGCCCTCAGAGGGTTTTCAATGGCTGACTGTTTTGGGGATTGGCTGGAGAATGGATTGCCACATCCTTCTCCCACTTTTGCGGTGCTGGCAATCGAACTCGGGACCTCAGAGAGTGCAGAGCAGTGCTCTACCAACTGAGCTAAATCCTAGCCCTACGCTGCCATTAGTCCCCTTCAAAATATTCCTCCTGGCTTTGAATGTATGCACCTCACCATTCTTGCCACTTTCTGAAGCAATTCTGGAAGTCTTCTTTCTTGAGTAATAAATTTGTTCATTCTACCAGTCACCATATTGTTTTATCACATCTCATCAATAGAACCTATACACAGAAATCTCTCTGAAACTTGTCTTCATGTCAATAAAAAACAACATTGCAGCTCATGTGTTTACATATATGTACTGTTCTCCTCATTGGACATACAGACGACCCAAGTGCTTTTTTCCAGGGACTTAGTTTTCAAAATTAAGGAGAAAGCAAGCAAATGCTTGGCCGGGTTTTTGAAATGGTTTAATTTGTCTAAAAATTTTATCTGTTAGGAAGACTTTTGGAACTATGTATTAAAAGTATTTTATAAGCAGCCATTTATAATTAAAGCACAGAGCAGTTAAGAGAAATAAGTTCTGGTTTTGATAACTACCAAACACTGTGTGTTATGGCCAAGTCAGTAATTCTTACTTGTAAAATAATGAGGTTGGACAAGATGGTTAATGTCTCAGACAACTTTGTGTGTATATAACTACAATAACTTTAAAAATTTGGTAGTATACCCGAGTAATTTTGGATACTAAATGTAAGAGTAAACTCACATTAAGATTAAACTTGATTGAGGAATTCAACATTAGGCTGTAAAAATCATTGCAAAATATTTCTGTCTTGTGGATATAGGCATTCCTAAAAGATGGTACTATGCAAAGTGCGTAAGATGGGCCAGTAACTGTCTTTAGGTTTTATAGCAGATTACATCATTGCTTCTTTTCTGGTTCTACCATGGAGAAGCTCTTTAGCCATTCACATAACTAAGCAGAAAATTAAGATTCAGTATTCCATTGCAGCATGATCCTAGGACTACCTGCATGCAAATTACCTTTTTTTTTTTTCTGTGACCATTTCTGGATCCCATCTTAGATCAAATATGTAAGAGAAGAGCTCAGAATTTTGAATTTTAAGCCAAAACTCCAGGGAGTTTTTAGGCAGTCTTAAGATCAAGAACCAGCATCTCTGTGGTGACGGGCTGGAGTTCTTTGATTCAGAAGCTTTGGACACAACTAGGTTCACCATAAAAATGATAATGAATAAAATCTACATCACAGAGTTGGGAAGCTTTGTGTGTCTTGGGCCTAGTAAATATTCAGTGTGTGATAGTTACTAGTGTCAGAGTCCTTTTGTTTGAATTACTGTCTCTATGACTCGAGTCTATATTTTGCAAATGGAGACAAACCTTTATTGTGTGTCATCGCTGTGTGTTGTTAGGTGCTGTCAAGTCAGGTCCTGCTCCTGGAGACCCTATGTCCAACAGGCTGACAGACACGTGGGAGTTTTATGTCATACCTCTTTATTGTTCAGAATGACCATTTGCACAGCTGTCTGTCAGTCTTCAGGAATGAGTTTCTGCTGATTTAAGATGGGATAGGGAGGCAGGGTCCTGCTGTCTGCCATGTATGTAACACTTTAGTGAACTTCCTCTGTGCGTTGCCAGCTAGTGGAACAAAGGAAATTCTGGATTGGGGTCATCCTTCCCCTTTTCCCTCTACCTGCTCCCTCACCTGAAAATAAGAGAGATGGGTAGGTGTTGAGGAGTCAGATCTGACTCATAGCAATCCTTACAGGGTTCTCAGTGGCTGATTGTTTCAGGGCTGGTTTGGGATGGGCTGCCATGTCCTTCTCCCATTTTTGTGATGCTGGGGTTCAAACCTGGGTCCTCGGAGAGCATGGATCAGTGCTCTACCAACTGAGCTGTACACACACACACACACACACACACACACACGTACATATGTATATGTATATATAGGGATATATAAGGTATATGTAGGTATGTGTGTGTGTGTGTGTGTATATATATACATATATATGTGTATATATATACACATATATGTGTATATATATACACATGTGTATATATATACACATATATATGTATATATATGTATATATGTATATACATATACATGTATATATGTATATACATATATATGTATATATATGTGTATATATATACACATATATATGTATATATATATACACACACATACACTAATAACAAAACAACATATATATATACACATTTATAAATGCATGTATATATATGCACTATTGTGCTCAGGATATTTACATTTTGTTTAATAATTATGTATCTGTTTTCATTAGTCAACTTATTTGATATTTAATATCAGGGCGGTACTAGGGTGATAAAATGAGTTACAAGCTTTCTCCTTTTTTCTACTATCCACAATATATATAATACATGTTATGTTGTGGTTGTTGTTGTTGTTGTTGTTAGGTGCCCTTGAGTCATGTCCGACTCATAGCAACCCTATGTACAACAGAATGAAACACTCCCTGACACTGTGCCATACCTGACACTATGTCAGTGTTTCTCAGCTATTTGTAGAGTTTTCAATGGCTGATTGTTTCAGAAGGGGACTGCCAGGTCCTTCTCGCAATATGTTATATATAACATGTGTTATATATACACAATATTGATATTATTTGGGTGTTCGTTTCTTAGGCTGTTGTAACAAAGTCCCACAAACTTCATAGTCTAAGACAATAGGAATTTACAGTTCTGCAGGGCACATTCACGAAAGGCAGGTCTCAGCAGGGCTCCTTTGTCTCCAGAGACCACGCAGGGATTCTGGTCTTTATCCCCTCCAGCTTCTGGTAGCCATTGGATGCATCAGTCCAGTCTCTGTGCCTATGGTGAATTAACTACCTTCTTCCATTCTGTCAGGGTCTCTTTTATTAAGGACGTCTTTGGATTTAGGGCCCACCTGGGTAATACAGAATGGTCTTCTCATATTAAGATCCTTGATGTCATTACATCTGCAAATGTACTTTGCCAAAATAGGGTAACATTTATAGGTTCCAGTGATTTGATGTGGACATATATTTTGAGGGACCTTCATTCAGCCCCACAAGCTCTGTCTTAAAAGCTTAGTAGAATTTGTCTATTTCTGGAGGGACATTTGAGGTACACTTTTTAAAAGACAGAGTCAATTAAAGTGTGTTAGTTTGTGTACATTTTTAAATTTACTGACTTAAAGTTGTATTTTGAATTCTCTTACCATTTTGTAGTCACAATAGGTTGTATACTTATGTGATCTAGTGCTTCCCAGTAGTGTTTGTGTATTCTACATATGAAGGTTATTGCATTACTGTATAAACATTTCTGTGATCTATTTCAGTGCTAATATTGTTTCAGTGCTCGCCATTACTCTCCTTTCATTGTTTGATCCGTTTCTCCAAAGGTATTGATGGTGGTATTCCTTTTCCAAAGAACCAAAAATTACCTTTTGTGATCCTCCCTAGTCATCTTCTCTAAGACTTTGCTTAGCACCTATGAAATTTCTATATCCCAAATCTGACTTAGTTTTTCTCTTTAATACATTCATAACCTAGCATACCATGTATCTTATTTATTTGTTAATCCTATTTATTGTTTGTCTCCCAAGTAGGATATAATTTCCATAAGAGCAGAGATTTTTATCCATTTGGAGTACTACTGAATCTTCAGTGCCTGTATCCATAAATAAATGTTTGTTGAATGAATGAGCCAAAATTTGTTTTAAATGTATCAGCCTCTATCTTTGTTTTCTGTTTCATTACCTTCTGTTGTTTATTAGTTACTCGTTCTTTTCTATACATTTCAGTGCCTTTTCTTGTTCTAATTCTAACATTTTGAGATGAATACTCAGCTCATTAATTTTTAAAATTTTTTCCTAATATAAGCTTTGAGGATATGTGTGTGTGTGTGCGTGCGTGTGTGTGTGTGTGTGTGTGTGTGTGTGTGTGTGTGTGTGTGTATACCTCTGTAGCATTATCCTAAAAGTTTGTATTTGGAGGGTTTTTCTTGCCTTTCAGTTCTAGATGTTTTGCAGTTTCTCTATGATTTCCTCTTTTGTCCATGAATAATTTAGCAATCAGTAGGTTATTTTTAAAGTTCTTAAAGAGGAACAGCTTTTATTTTGTTATTGATTTACAACTGTATTGCACTTCAGTAGAAAAATATGCTTCATATAATACTACTTCACTGAGATTTGTTGAGATCTGCCCTGTAGTCTAGTAGCATGTAAGGTTTTATAAATGCACTATGTGTGTTTGTGGGCTGGGATTTAGCTCAGCTGGTAGAGCGCCTCTCTGCAATCTCTGAGGTCCCGAGTTCAATTCCCAGCACCGCAAAAATGGGAGAAGGATGTGGCAATCCTGAAACAATCAGCCATTGAAAACCATATGAGGATCACTATGAGTCAGACATGACTCGACGGCACCTAACAACAACAACAACAACGTGTGTGTTTGTGGTATTAGAGATGTGGTAACTTCCCTCTAAGTTTACTCTCTCTGAACTGTCACACATGATTCTCCTTAGTCATAACATTTTAATTCAAACATTCTGAACATTCCCTCTTATCTAATAGACTTCTCTCCTTAATGCAACGATCATTGTTTTCCAATTTATCAAAATCCATTCAACTTAATGAAACAAAAAAGTTTGCACCGTACACGAAAGTTCAACTGTAATTGAATATTAGTAATCAGGCTATTGGTGTCATGGTACTAAATATTACTTCAAAATGTCAAAGTTACATTTCTGAGAAATGTCCCTTTTTAATATTTCATAATATATACAGATTAGAAAACCTCTTACAAACGTTATTTCTTCTACTTGATAAAACTGAGGAATTAAAAATGGAAAAGTTGGGCTATCTCTATATGAACATGGTACTCTAACTTGCAAAAGTTGTTTTGTGCACTTAGAAACATTATTCTTTCCTAGGAGAAAGATATTTTTGGGGTAAAATGAGAATTTTTAACCTAAAAGAACATTGCCTTCAATTTAAAAAATAATTTTTGTCAGTCCATTGAGTCAAAACGAAATGTCCAAACCATTAAGCATCAGTACATGCCATAGCATCACGTGACCCAGAATGTGTGCACTTGAATATATATGTTTCATATTAGATATCCAAGATAGTGAAGGCAAACCTCAACACATACAGATAAAAATACATTCAGGTGTTCAGTTGCATAGACAGTGGCTATAATTAACAATAAGATATTGTACATTTCAAACTGGCTAAAAAGGAAGATTTTGAATGTTCTCACCCAAAACAAACGATGAATGTTTAAGGTGCTGGATATGCTGATTAGCCAGATTTGAGCATTACACAATCTACCTGTGTATCAAAACATCACATTATATTCCACAAAAGTGTACAATTATGTGCCAATCAAATAAAAGAAGAAAGTACAAGTTACCAAAAAGAAAATAATAACTTCAAAAACCCTTATTTTTAAAAAAATTCCTTTATAAATCAATTTTTGAAACTTGAACCATGGTGGCCTTCAAGTGGAGTTAAAGAAAGATAGTGAACTCTTAGGGTAGCCCCTAATGATCTATTTAATTCAAACACACCCGGACCATAGTACTATATCATCTAACCACTGATAAAATAATATTTCTAAAAGAAATTATGTTTAGAGTTTCAACTGGGGATGGTGGGCACCTATCTTCCCCTCCAGCTGGGAGGTAGAGACTTCCTTTCCTCTGCCTCTCTCCACTCACAGCTGCCATTGAGGGACTGTAGGGCACAGTTGCAGGACTAGGGCATGCTGGGAAGCTGGGGCTCCCTGGTGGTGCCATAGCCTCCCTTCCTAGCCCTGGCCATGTGGCCCCTCCCTCTTGGATCATCGTATTTCAAGGACTCATTATGAGTGAGTGGGAAAGCACTGGCCCAAAAATAGCAGTGAAGACCTGAAGAAGGGTAACTTCATCTTCTGGTTGCAACCTTGCCCATTGTTTCTCAGCACCCTCTCTGAACAGAAAGAGCCTTGTCTTTAAACAGACCCTCAGTCAGCCCTTGGACCAGGTGCTTCTGATCCTTCTTATAGCTCTTTAGGGCTGGAATTTAGCTCAGTTGGTAGAGCACTGCTCTGCAGTCTCTGAGGTCCCAAGTTCAATCCCAGCACCGCAAAATGGGAGAAGGACGTGGCAACCCTCTCCCAAGGCAATCCCGAAACAGTCAGCCATTGAAAACCCTCTGAGGGTCTCTATGAGTCAGACTCAACTCAATGGTACCTAACAACAACAATAGCTCTTTGAACTGTGATTTCCTCCCTGTGAGTTTATTTCTACCAGCTTGGAGTGATTAGTCCTTGAGGCGCAGATTTCTGGGGATCAGATTGTAGCAAATTCAGCCTGCTGCTCTTGATTCTTGGACCTGTCCAAAGGAGAGCAGCTAGCCCATGCTTCACAGCCTTGGCGTATTTTTGTCTTCTTTAACTTTTAGAAACAGAGTATTTTATGTGTTCACACTGGATGTGCTCCCTCAAATTTGTGGGCAAATCAGAGACACTGTTTTTGTATTTCTCTATCTCCCCAGTGCCAGTTCCTGACAGTTGACAATATATTAACTACTAGTAACAGAAAACTGGCCTGCAGTTGCTGTCACCAAGACAGTGTGTTTTCTCAGATAAGCAGTCCAGGAGTAGGCATCTGTCCGTGTTGGTTCAGCTGTTCCACCCTGCCGCTGAGGACCAGGGCTTTTTCTCCTCCAGGCCTCACTGCCTGTTGGATTTTTGTTCTCAACCATGTCCACAAATTGCCAGCCAAAGGTGTGGGCATCACAAGGCAGCTTACTGGTCCAAGCCCACCCACACCTCCCTCCTGACATCCTGCAATAGGCTCCAGCCCATCTCTCTGCTTCTTTTCTGCCACAGCAAAATCCATTTCCCATATCACAGCCAAGGTGATCTTTAAAAAATAAATAAATCGATAAATGTAGCCAGATGGGGCTAGGATTTATCTCAGTTGGTAGAGCACCACTGTGAAGTCTCTGAGGTCCTGAGTTCAATTCCCAGCACCACAAAAATAGGAGAGGGATGTGGCAACCCACTCCCAAGGCAGTCCCGAAACAATCTGCCATTGAAAACCCTATGAGGGTCGCTATGAATTGGACACGACTCAGCGGCACCTAACAACAACAACAACAACATAGCCAGATACTCTTTCTCCATTACTTGGAATGCTCCATGGTCTTCGTAGTAGGTTTAGAAGAAAATGCCAGTGTTTGTTCCCAGGCTCCACATTTCTAGAGAGCCAGCCATGGTCCCGCCTGTCACTCCTCACCTCTTACCCTCCATCCTTTCTCATTATTCTCCAGTAAACTTTGTTCCTGTGGTTCTCCCAATACTTTGTTTATTCTCATTCTCGGCCCATTGCCCTCGCTTTCCTCTGCATAACACCTTCCCAGGCCATCTACGACAAAGAGTGGTGGTCCCTGCCTCTGCCTTCCTCCCCTCTCCCAAGACATTCTACTCAGAGATTCTCACTTCATGATTTAGGCTTGAATCATCTTGGAACCTTTTTAAAAACATCATTGTTGTTGTTAGGTGCCGTGGAGTTGGGTCCAACTCATAACGACCCTCGTGGGGATTTCAGTGGCTGATTGGTTCGGGATTGCTTTGGGAGTGGATTGCCACGCCTCTCTCCCGTTTCTGCAGTGGTGGGGATCGAACTTATGTTCTCAGAGAGTGCAGAGCAGCGCTCTACCAACTGAGCTAAACCCCAGCCCCAAAGCACCATAGTCCATTCTTATTTCATAGATTCAAGTTTGATTCATCTGTAATAGTCTTCAGGCATTGATATGAATTTTTGAGTGCTCCACATGATCCTGTTGTATCACTGACTCTGACAACTATTTGGCTACGTGGTTAAAGGTAAGAAACCATGAGCAATAATTTGGGATAATCCTATAATGGATTTTGTTCTGTTTTGTTTTGTTTTTCTGGTCCTATTAGGCCTAAACCTGATGGAGAGGAATTAGGATAATACTTACTCCTTGCATATATTCCCTATGGAATGGAGGAGGTATTTGGGTTAAATCAATGCGTACAGTAAAGAATTATGAGAAATTGATCTGCACAAGAAAAACTATGTGCTCGCTCTCCTTCTCTGTCTGTGTTTCTGTGTGTGTGTGTGTGTGTGTGTGTGTGTGTGTGTGTGTGTGTGTGTGTATTCCCACCAGGCGCACAGTTGCTCAGCTCAGCTCGCCCTCTGCACCCCCTCTTCTGACTACCTGGGAGTTGTCAGTCAGGCTGGGGAGATGGACGGCAGAGGCAGAGCACTCAGAAGCTCTCTGCAAGTGTGGAGCTGGCCCAAGCGGTCTGTGAGATGAGCAGGCACGGGTCAGAGGCTGACAGATGGTCTTTCTGCCACTCAGACTGCGGGCAGATGGCTCTGACAGTTTGGACAAGGCTGCCACTTTGGGCCGCTGAGGCGGAGCTCCGAAAAGATGCTTCAAGAGGCTGCTCGATGGCATCCTTCTTTCTCCGTTCTCGCAAGGAGCAGTCATTGAGCCTGAAGACTCACAGAACGGGGGAGGAGGAGGAGCCCCACGCAGGAGAATGGGGCAGGGGGAAGCTGACATGTGCTCTCTGCAGGAAGGCCTTCCGCTCACCCTTGACTTCCTTGCTCAGACCGGCAGATACCCGGGCTGGAAGGCAGGCAGGCGGGGTAGTGGTCATACGTGGGGGCCTTCATCACTTGCAGCTGCCCCAAGTTCCTGCTCTGCTGCTTACTTTGTGTGTAGCTTCCAAAGGTTACCTGACATCTTTTCATTTGTTTCCTCTTAATAACTGACTCTAGCTCCAGGCATGATTTTGTGGAGGCAACATGTGCAAAGGGCCCAGCACAGGGCCTGGCCCACAGTTGTTGTTAGGTGCTGTGGAGTTGGTATCCGACTCATAGTGACCCTACATACAACAGGAGAAACACTGTTGTCAGTGGTTCTTTGCTGTTCATAGGGTTTTCAATGGCAGATTGGTTTCGGGAGTGGGTTGCTGGTTCCATCTCCCAAGCCTACAGCACCTGGTGTTTCCAGGCGGTCTACCAGCCAACCAGGCCCGACCCTGCTTAGCTTCTGAGATCTGACAGTATCAGATGCCACAGGGCTACAGCTGCAGGCCTGGCCCACAGTAAATGCTCCTAATATGTGGCCCATTGTTTGTGTAACACAAGGCTCAAAACCAAGTAGACCCAAACCGTACCTTTGTGATTAAAACCCTTGACATTTTCACTTCTGCTGTGTGACACTACTCTTCTCTTTTCCTCTCATCTGCTCTTACTTTAATTTACCAATGGGGCGGTTTCCACTGAAAGCAGGGAGCTGAGGTGTAATGAGAAGGGAGAAGAGGAGCTAGAAGACAAATCCTATTTCTGCCTCTTTTTTAGCAGGAGGCCCAGGCTAGCGCCTCAGCCCTTCTGCAGCGATTGCTTGCATCGTTGAGGATTTCTCTGCATCCAGTTATTCCACCAAGGGCCCAGACGAAGGCTTTTATGCCTCTCCCACTTTGCTCTGCAGTCACCTGGGAATGGCCACTGCACCAAGCACAATTGTCCCCTTGTCCCCACCCACTGGATTTTGCAAGGCCTCTTGGCACATGCCGACGGCAGACATTTAATTAACATAAAACACCTTATAACACTATTAAGACAGGAGCTAGATTGGGAAGCTGGCAATCCCCCAACCCCGCGCAGCCAAATTCCCAGACCTATGCATGTCCTTCAGCTTGTCCACGGTAGTCGGAGACATGGAAGTCCTTGTCCTTCCCTGTTCCAGATCTGTCATCTCCGAAACTCCCCACACCAACAGTTTCTGGCCGTCCCTTTGGCGGTGGAGGTTACGGGCACTACTTTCCTCCCTTCTTCCACTCATCGCTGGGGACTCGCAGGCTCCTTTGGCGTCACCGGGTCTCCATGGCTACGGGCTGCCTCAGCTCAGGACACTGCGGACGTCATCGTCTCCTGATCTTTCCTTGCTTTCGCCTATTTCTGTCATGCCCACTCCAAGGCCCCGCTCTCCAGCTTTCCCGCTTCCTGTCACTGCTAACTTGCCTGCTGTCCCTTCGGAGACCCTCCTGTCACACCTAACTTGCACGCCACGTTCTCCTGTTTCACAGATCACGCCCCCTTTAAGTCACGTTCAAGGGAAGCAGGACCGTGTGTGTTCAGTTGCCCAACAAACTCTAGAATGGAGCCTGGGCTGTGTGGCCAGCGACTGAAAACCTAAGCATGCAGGAGAGGTGGCCCCCGTGGCTGGAAAGACTTAGAGTCTGGTAAGAAGTCTCACACATCTGGCCCACGTTAGTATAATGTAGGGACACATACAGAATGCTCTGGAATCAGCCAGGCGTGGTGGCTCACGGCTGTAATCACAGTGGCTCAGGAGGCAGAGGCAAGAGGATCGCAAGTTCGAGACCAGAGGCAGTCTGCATAATTTAGTGAGACCCTGTCTCAAAAAGTGGAAAAAAAAGGGCTGAGGGTGCAGCTCAGTGGTTCAGCACTTGCAGAGCGTGCAAGCGGGAGGCTCTGGGTTCAACCCCTAGTACCGCAAAAAAGAAAAGAAAAGATATTGCATTTTAGACATGAAGAGCAATAAAAGAACAATAATAACACTAACGCCAATAATAATGGGAAAAAAAAAAAGAATGCTCTGGAAGCAAAGACAAAGAACTGATGACGTGGGGCGTCAGGAGAACAAAGGGTTCTGAAAAAGGCAGCTTTGGCCAAGGATCTTTGCTGGTCCCACGCAGCCGCCTTCTTCGCTGCAGCTACAAGTCTTGGGCTTCGCAAACACGTGGGGATGAATAATTGGGGGTGTCAGAAGAGGATTTCAGAGCAAGTCTCCATCTCCGCTGGGGCCTGGTCTGTATCGGAGAGGTCAGAATCTGATTTATTTCTTCTTTAATTGTTATCACTTTGGACACACATATTCCTTAAAGAGAAAGTGCATTAACCCCAGGAGTTGCTACTCTTTCTGTTTTACTTTTTCCTCCTTTTCTCCTTTTGTTTCTTGTTGGCTATTCCTTACTCCTAGAAGGAGCTCTGACTCAAGCTGATTGGAGTACGAAGATGTGCATAAGGTTTGCTCAGGGTGAAGCCTACATACGGACACATTTCCTTTTCTTTTTCATTCAGCCAAGAAAATTATATAATTTTCCACGAGTTGCTTTATTGGAGAACCAGTGACTGGGGTGGGGGTGGGAGTGATGGGTAAGAGAGGAAACACAGCAGATGGAAGCACAAAGTCGACACCAGAAATAGCCTTGACAAAGCCAGGATGTAGTAGGGACGTGATTTTGCGCATTGGGAGTCCTGGGCTGAGGCCCTTGTCTAACCATTTACGGATTCGCACCTATCTCTGAGCTTTCATTTCCTCATCTGCGCTGTCCACCTTCCACATTTGTGTTGCTGATGAGATTCTACATCCTTACCTGAATGCCCAGAGTTTGGTTAGATGTTGTTGTTGTTACGTGCCGTCTAGTCGAGTCCCACTCACAGTGACCCTCATAGAATTTTCAATGGCTGACTGTTTCGAGATTGCCTTGGGTGTGGGTTGCCACGTCCTTCTCCCATTTTGCGGTGCTGGGAATTGAACTCAGGACCTAAGGGACTGCAGATCCCCGCTTTACCAACTGAGCTAAATCCCAGCCCCTTGGTTAGATGAGCATAGCTTATTTCACATGGCTCTAATTCAATGTGTGGCCTATGGTCCAGTAGCACTGGACTTCCCTGGGAGCTGTGGCAGTGCTGACTTGAAGCCCCACCTCAGAATTAATTAGTCAAAATCTGTATTTTAACAAGATCCCATGATTTGTATGCATATAAAATTTGAAAAACCCTGATCTAGTCCCCTAGTTCTCTAATATGACTACATGTTAGAATCACTTAGGGAACTTTAAAAAATACTAAACGTTGAGGTTCCTCACATAGAGATTCTCCTATAATTGGTAGGGCTGGGATTTAGCTCAGTGGGTAGAGCGCTGCGCTGCAGTCTCTGAGGTCCCCGAGTTCAATTCCCAGCACCGCAAAAATGGGAGAAGGACCTGGCAATCCACTCCCAAAGCAATCCCGAAATAATCAGCCATTGAAAACCCTGAGGGTCGCTATGAGTCGGATACCGACTCGACGGCACCTAACAACCAACAACAACAAACGTTGAGGTTTCTCACATAGAGATTCTCCTATAATTGGTAGGAGATCAACCTGAGCTTTCAGCGTTTCTAAAAGCTCCCCCAGTGGTGATAATATGAAACAAATTTTGAGAATGATTATTTTCTACCAATGCCTCACACATGGTCTCTGATGCAGAACCATTCTGCTTGTAAATTTCCCCTCCATCTGAAGGTTTACAAAAACTTTCTTATAAAAAGTATCACATGCAGCAACAATGTTTCCATTGTTGGCTATGTGGGTCTGGTATTTAGCTCAGTTGATAGAGCGCTGCGCTGTAGTCTCTGAGGTCCTGAGTTCAATTCCCAGCCCCACAAAAATGGGAGAAGGACCTGGCAATCCACTCCCAAGGCAATCCTGAAACAGTCAGCCATTGATAACCTTCCAAATGTATTCATGAATATTTTAGCTTTGTAAAGTTTACAAAAACTTTAAAAGTACAACATGCAGCAGCATGTCAAATTGTATAAAGACTGATACATTCTTACTCTCATTTTGCGCTTTAACATGTTATAAACTCACAACAATGGCCCTAGGACCATTGTTATACACCCTTTGAGTTGCAAATGCAGTGTAGACCACCCTTCACCCCAAGCAGAGCACAAGCTTCACCCCACCCCACGCCCACTGGTCTCCTTCCCTCGAGGCAAGGGTTCCAGCGATGTTTATCTTACCCAACACACGATTACAGCACTTACATTATGCCACGGACTTGTCTACATCTTTTAAAGGGTTCTCTAAGATCAGTATTGGGGTTGGGATTTAGCTCAGTTGGTAGAGTGCTGCGCTGCAGTCTCTGAGGTCCCAAGTTCAATTCCCAGCACCGCAAAAATGGGAGAAGGGCCTGGCAATCCACTCCCAAGGCAATCCTGAAACAGTCAGCCATTGAAAACCCTATGAGGGTCACTATGAGTCAGATACCGACTCGAGGGCACCTAACAACAACAACACAAGATCAGTATTAAGCTATTTTCATGATCCCTTGCCCTTTTATGGGAACACAAGCAAATACACTAACTGATTAGGTGGTTGTTGTTGTTAGGTGCCATCAAGTTGGTATCCGACTCATAGCGACTCTCTTAGGGTTTTCAATGGCTGACTGTTTCACAATTGCCTTGGGAGTGGATTGCCAGGCCCTTCTCCCATTTTTTTGCAGTGCTGGGAATTGAACTTGGGACCTCAGAGACTGTAGCGCAGCGTTCTACCAACTGAGCTAAATCCCAGCCCATAACCAATTAGGTATCTTGCCCAAAATCCCAGTGTTGGCAAATGGCAGCAGCAGCAGATGTGGTAGCCAGGTTATCCAGCTCCTCATACTATTACACTGTCTCGCCCACAAATGCTAATGGGAGAAAGGACTGGCCTCCCACCCACCCCCCATCTCCTTGGTTCTCTGTCCTTTCCCTGGGTCCCCTGAATGGATCTCCATCCCACCCGTCCCTCTCCATCCCTTTGGCCTCTTCCCGCCCACTGCCTCCTCCCAATCACTCAGCCTCTCCCCTCTCCCCTATCACAATCACCTTGCCTCTCCCTCCTCGTGGACCCTCCAAACCTTTATCGGGGTGAGCTTTGCAAAATGCAAAGCTGAGCAGATTCTAAATCCTTAAGTGGTTCTCACTGCCCTGCCTGTCAGGGAAGCTGACCTTCCTGCGCACTGCACACAGCCGCTCTGCAAAAAGCTCTGCTCCTCTCGCCTTCTTTCCTGTTCCTTCTCCTCCGCTCACTCCAGCCCACCGTGCGGAATCACTCAGGGGACAGCCTTTGCCTCAGTCGATTGTGCATCAGCACCTTCGTGCCTGTAGTTTTCTGAGCGAAGGTCCTCTGTGTAAAGCTAACTCATCCTTCAAGCTGAGCTCCAGTACTGCCTCCCTCAGGAAGTCTTCCTTGAACACTGCCTAACACTCCTCTGCCTTCTCGCTCACCCTTCACACTTCTCCTGTAGCAGCATCTAAGACATTGTAGCAGGGCTCTTGATTTTGTGCAAGATCCTTCTTGATTGAGAGCTTGTCACGGCAATCAACTTTGTGTCCTCAAAAGTAGCACAGACCCAAGATCATTGCCAATATTGAGTTTATTTAGAAAGAACGAGTGTGTGAATGAATGGGAGCAGAAACATTACACCTCTTGGTGACACAGTAGAGGCCCCTTTGATCCCTCCCTCCCTTCATTGCCCACTCTCTCACATGCTCCCACTCCCTGCCTCTCACAAGGACTGCTACGGAGTCAGCCCCTCTGGCCCTCCCGGCCAGCAGACCCCCAACGGTGCTCTACCTCCCTCTTATCGCTTCCTTGCTCTGCATGCCCTGGAGAGAATATTAAATGTGTACACAAAATACATGCTAAAATATTCATGAATACATTCCGAAGGTTTTGCTTAAGCCCCGTTTGTCTGAAAATAGAACGGAACAGACAAATACAAATGTGAAGCACAGAATCAATGGAGAGAAATATGCAATTGGCAATTGGTTGCTATTGATCACCTTGCAAAAGGTTGTCTGAAGTCTTAACACATGCCTCTTGAATATCAAGAGAGTGTCATCCATCCATCATTGGATTAACACCCTTTTTAGTGAATATCTTCCTCCTGTCTTCAAGGCACAGTGTTGGTGGACTGCCTTTCTCCCTGCTTTGCTCGCATCTGTCTCATTATTTTTTGAGGTAGCCAGGCCTTAGTGAGCACAGAGGATTGGCTCAATGTGGGTAGCTTTGCCCCAGATTGCCTGATGTCATGCATGGGGACACCACGGAGAGCCCTCGGGGCAGGCAGCTGAGCGATGACTATGCCCGGAGCTGTCAGATAGCCTTAGATGGACGCAGGAATAGGCAGCCTCACCTGAATGGGGGAAGGCTCTCTGTCCTTACAGACCTCTGTGTATAGTCCCCACCCTGCTGACTCCCCCATGGAGACCCAGCTTCCACACCAAAGTTTTCTCAGTCAGCCGTGTACACAGCCATCTGACACTTCTGATCTCCTATAGTGTTAACTGCCTGCAGCCATAGCCCTGTGGCATCTGATCCCGTCAGATCTCGGAAGCTAAGCAGGGTCGGGCCTGGTTAGTACCTGAATGGGAGACCGCCTGGGAACACCAGAAGCTGTAGGCTTGGGAGAAGGACCTGGCAACCCCCTCCCAAAAATCAATCTGCCATTGAAAACCCTATGAGCCACAGAGAAACATTGACAATAGTGTTTCCCCTGTGGTACAGAGGGTCGCTATGAGTCGGATACCGACTCAATGGCACCTAACAACAACAACAATAGTGTTAATCACACTGCTGGGCCTGGTGGCGCACGCCTATAATTCCAGAGACTTGGAAGGCACAGGCAGGAGGATCGCAAGTTCAAGACCAGAGGCAGCCTATGTAACTTAGCGAGACCCTGACTCAAATTTTTAAAAAGTTTATAAAGGGACTGGGGGTGTAGCCCAGTGGTAGAGCCCTTGCAAGCACATGACAGTCCTGGGTTCAACCCCTAAGTACTGCAAATAAAGAAGAAAAAAAGTCAATCACTTTTATCATTATTCTCCTCTGTAAAGGGTTGTGTCTTATGTGACTCCAAAGGCCATGTGCTAAAGCTTGCTTCCTCCCAGTAGATGGCGCTGTTGGGAGGCAGTGGACATTCTAGGATACCGGGCCTGGTTGGAAGAAGTAGATTCCCGTGGGCAGGGTGCCTTTGAAGGGTGTGTCTTGTCCCAATGCCTTCCTCCTCTTCTCTCTTCTCCCTCACTGTATGAGGTGACCAGCCTCCTCTGCCATCTTCCCACTGCCATAATGTTCTACTTCACCCCAAGTCAAAAGCAATAGACGCAGCTGACCTCAGGCTGGAACATCTGAAACCATGAGCCAAATAAACCTTTTCTCATTTGAGCTGATCTCTCCCAAGGATTTAGCCACAGCAATGGGAAGGCAACACCCTCCTCCATCCCTCGTTCCCTTTCCTTCCTCTCTTCCTTTCACGTTTCTCTCTCTCCCCATCCTTTATGCCTTCCTATTTTTCCTAGAGCAGAGGTTGGCTTGGCCCAGATTATAAAAGTAAGATGGCATGCCGAGCAGAGCACTGGGATGAAAGAACACAGGTGTTCTAAGAACTTCTAGAACAATAATGCTGCCCGAATATAAAGTACAAAGGGTTAAAAATAAGCTGGGCCATAGAAGGCCTTGGGCTGGGCTTTAGCTCAGTTGGTAGAGCGCTGCTCTGCCATCTCTGAAGCCCTGAGTTTGATTCCCAGCACTGCACAATGGGAGAAGGACGTGGCAACCCACTCCCAAGGCAATCCCGAAAGAGTCAGCCATTGAAAACCCTATGAGTCGCTATGAGTCGGACCTGACTACAACACCTAACAACAGCAACAACAACAACAACATAGAAAGCCTTAATGTTATGTTGAGGAGTTAGTGATTTCAGCCATAGGCAATGGATGACACCCAAAGGCTATTGACCAGGGAGGAGCATGAGGAGAATTGAAGCTTCTGTCTGCAGAAGGACATGTGGACTGGGAAGAGAGAAGACTGGCACAGGATGATGAGCTGGAGGAAGCTATTGCTGTGGGGGTGGGTAGTGAGGAGGCAGCTGAGCTGATAACTACTTAGGAGGTAAAAGAAGGGGTACATGATGACAGAGGGTCACAGGAACAAGTCTTGAAATTAGATGTGGCCTAAAGGCTCCAAGACACTGCCTCCTGAAGGTGGTCAGTAAAAGACAGAAACCCAGGGACTAAGGAAGGGCAAACCTTTGTGCTCAGATGTGCCCTGGATATCTGAAGAAAGGAGAATGACCATCCTCCTGTGGAAACTCAGAAAGCCAAGGAGAAATTCTTGCTGTATGACAAGGGAAATGGAGAAGCGGCACTGAATGATTATTCTGTGGTCTGTAATTTGCCAGAACGTGGGCTCCATGACCACAGATCCTACGCACGTTAATGGTCATTTCACTGTTAAATTTTTGTCAAGACTCAAGACTTCACCAAACCTGAAGTGTGATATTTTAGAGCAGAAGAAATAAAAGTAAAGAAGGAAGAAAATTGAACCTGAGAGTGTTGTAGGGTGAGGATAATCCCACTCATCTTCCCATCCAGAACCTCCCTTTCCCTCTCTCTAAGACCCTGCTTTCTTTGCCTACCCATGAAGGAGGGTTGATCAGTTCACAGGGCAGAACATTCCTTAGATACTTTTTACCAGCAAACAGGGCTACAGTGCCTTGCAGGGCAAAGGCAGAGCTTTCTACCCCTCCATCCCTTCTGTGCCCCTTCCTCTCTGCAGTTGAGTTGTTAAGGTGAGATGGTGCCCCCCACCTACAGGTCTTGTCTCCCTGTTTCTTTTCTCTGTTCCCATATGGCTATGTGGGGCTGGGATTTAGCTCAGTTGGTAGAGTGCTGTGCTGCAGTCTCTGAGGTCCCGAGTTCAATTCCCAGCACTGCAAAAATGGGAGCAGGACCTGGCAATCCACTCCCAAGGCAATCCCGAAACAGCCGTTGAAAATGCTATGAAGGTCACTATGAGTTGGATACCGACTCAATGGCACCTAACAACAACAACAACAAATGGCTATGTGGGTGAGTGACCCTCCTCCAGTCATCTCTGTCCTTATTCATAGCCTCGTGGGAAGCTCAGTAGCCTCATGGGTCAGATTTGGGGAAATGGGCAGGGGGACAGGAGAGTGGAGGTTGGTTGGCCCCTTCAGCCACCCACTGCAGCAAGTGTTTCTTAAGTGGTGCTTCAGTTTGGGAATTGAGCTCTTACACAGCTTTTCATAAACTGGCACTTCCATTCCCTTTCTGCCACTGAGCCTGTGTCTACAACACTCTCCTGGTAGGGGATGGGGATGGAGTGATTTTGGGGAAGATACAACTCTTCCTTAGTCTCAGGCCAGAATAGCATCACAGGAGCCAAAACCTTACATTCATCTGTAACAGTTATAAAAAGGAAATCTGCCCTTGGTGAGGATGAACACCATTGGAGAAACTTGATCTAGAGTTGTGTTTTGGGGCTCCAATTCCTCGTCCAGAGCAGAGGCCTTGGCCCTTTCTGATGTATTCAAGTGTTCACCATTCTCTCTTTGACCTATGAAGTCCAAGGTCCTATGCTACCCAACCCTATATTCTGACCTTTTTCTGAAAGGAATGATGACAGAAGCCCCAGTGTGATGGCCAATCTTAATTGCATTACTAGGCCTGGTCATTAATAAATGTTATGATCTACTCAAATCCTTTGAGAGAAGGAGGGCAATCATGGTATATGAATAAAAAGGCGGGGAAGCAAGTTCATGTATTGAGTGCCTATTATTTGCTAGGCCTGGTACTTGTTATGGTTTGAATCTAAAATGTCCCCCAGAGGTCATGTGTTTGAACACTAGGTCCCCGGGTGGTAGTGCTGCTTGTAAGGCTCTGGAGCTTAGGGAGGTGAGACATAGCTGGCAGAAGGAGGTCACCAGGGGAGAGCCTGGGAGGACTTACAAGGGCCTCCAGTTCCAGTTACTCTCTCTGCTCCTGTCTGCCACAATGTGAGGTCCTCCACCATAGCGCCCGTCGCCACCAACCCTGCCATTCCTCCCCACCAGTTGGACTGAGATCCTCTAAAGCATTGTTGTTGTTGTTGTTAGGTGCCATCAAGTTGGTATCCGACTCATAGCAACCTTCATAGGGTTTTCAATGGCTGACTGTTTCAGGATTCCTTGGGAGTGGATTGCCAGGCCCTTCTCCCATTTTTGTGGTGCTGGGAATTGAACTCAAGTCCTCAGAGACAGCAGTGCAGCGCTCTACCAACTGAGCTAAATCCCAACCCCTCTAAAGCATAGGCCAAAATAAATCTTACTGCTCATAAGTTGTTTCTATCAGGTACTTTGACACTGGGATGCACAAGTTACCTAACACAGTACTGCTGGTTTGCACTGTTCTGTCTCCGTTACTGATCTGCAATTTGTTTTGCACACGGCGAGACATCACACTGATGTCATGTGTTCCTCTCATTGTAGTGGAGAAAGCTTGGATTCTGGGAGGAGAGACCTAAGTGTAAATTCCAGCTCTGTCCTTACTAGCTCTGTGACCCTGAGCCACTTCCTTGTTTCTGGATCCCTACATGCTCACATGTGAATACTAAGCAGGATGTATTTATCTTGCCTGAGATAATATCTGCAAATAACTTCATGAAATGGAGACACAGTGAGGCATTTAGGACATGGGGGTTGTTAACTGACGGTCCCTTGTGTAGTTGGGGGTTGGGTTTTCTTTCCCCACCAACCAAATAGTGAACGGGTCCACAGGGAAAGGACCACCCAAAGCCATGGTGTCCATGGGGTCTGCAGATCATTCCTGCCATTGTTTCTGGCTACAAAAGAGTGCCCTGGCTTTCTGAACTCCAGCTTTTTCTTAGTCACTTAGGCGTTACATGCCTGCCAAGGAAGTGCCAGAGGAGTGTAACTTGCTACACTGCTCTTGTGAGTGTGAACCACACTTCTCAGGTACGAGAGGGCTGGCAGGACTATTATAATATTTGGTGTGATGTTGGCTTTTATTATCACCACCTTACCCTCTCCCCTTTCCCAAGCTGTGAGAACAGGAGAGGTGCTATATGGTTCATAAGACCGGGCTGTATTTCAGGTTCTGGAGAAAAGATATATATGTGCTTTGTATCTTAATAAGCCATTCTTAATATCATTAGAGTCTTTTGCAGAGTTCAGTGGTACTAGGACCACCCACAACTTACCAAAAACTGGAATGTATATTTGGTTGGGAGTTTTTTCCACCTAAAGGCTAGTATTAACAACCCTATGAATAGCAAAGAAGCACTGACAATAGTGCTGGGCATGGCACAGTGTTGGGGAGTGTTTTGTTCTGTTGTACATAGAGTTGCTATGAGTTGGACCCGATTTGATGGTGCCTAACAACAACAACAAAAGACTAGTACTATTTTTGTCTTCAGTACAT
>VMDO01009319.1:46069-78235 GCA_007922755.1 Pedetes capensis | reverse complement strand
AGATGAAGTGCAACCAGAGTGCTCCTTGGAAGCAACAATGGCTAGACTGTGTCTTATGAAGTTTGGACATGTTGTCCAGAAGGTCCAATCCCTGGAGAAAGACATCATGTTTGGGAGATTGGCAAGTCCACCAAAGACAGGAAGACCCTCAACTAGGTGGATTGACACAGTGCAGGCTACAATGTGCTCAAATATAAAAAAGATCATGTGCTTGGTACTCAATTAGGGAGTGTTTTGTTCTGTTGTACATAGGGTTACTGTGAGTCAGACCTGACTCGATGGCACCTAACAACATCAGTCACTGTTTATGTGCATGAAGAAGTGTATTTGCAATGAAAAGGTCATTGGTCTAACAAAATTCTACCATGCGATCTACAGCATTGTTTCTGTCACTAAGGCCATACTTTCCAATTACTGAGTCTTTTTCTTGGTCTCCAACTTTTGCATTTCAGTCACCAGTAATTATTAGTACATCCTGATTGCATGTTCTATCTATTTCTGATTACAGAAGCTGGTAAAAATCTTCCCTATCTTCATTTGTGGCCTTAGTGTTGAGTGTGCAAATTTGAATAATAGTCATATTAACTGGTCTTCCTTACAGGTGTATGGATATTATTCTATCACTGACAGCATTGTACTTCAAGGCAGATCTTGAGGGTTTTTTTGATAATGAATACACCTTAATTTCTCTTTAATGTATCATTCCCAGCATAGACCATATGATTATCTGATTCAAAGTGGCCCATACCGGTCCATTTTAGTTCACTGATGCCTAGAATATCAAGGTTTATGTGCTCCATTTCCCTTTTGGCTATTTCTAATTTTCCTAGATTCATACTATGTACATTCCATGTTCCAATTATTAATGGATGTTTCCAGTTGTTTCTTCTTAAATCCAACAACATCAGGAGGAGTTAAATAGAAATTAACAAATAAATGTATTTATACAACCTTTGGAAAACCTTGTGAATGTCTCAAAGGCAAATTTTACTTTCAGCAAAAGAAATGTTGCATGTGTGATTCTAGAGTAATTCCTTGAAAGTACTTTGTTTTACACTGAAGTAGGAGTCCATCGATCGCTACCCTCACACCGCAGCAGTGCATCAGCTTATAGGTTACTGCTGGGCTCAGTTTCCCAAATAGCACCATGGAGTCCTAAGGGTGCCCAGGTCTTAGTAAGGGATCTTTTGTGATTTAGATGCACTGGGACCAGCTCATTCACTTTACATCATGTATCCGGAAAAGGTAAAACCATTTTCAGAATTGGGGAGGGCAGAAAGTGGGGGAAATGTGTTCATTGTTATTGCAATCAGCCATGCATTGGAATATCCCCGGGGTAAGTCTACTCTCGAATCATTATCGACACGGGGAAGTGGAGGACGTCAAAACAAGTCCACAGGCACCATTAATTAACCTCCCCATTATTTTTATTTCCCTGTACCTTTTCCTGACAGACAGAAGATCACGGGGTCAAGTTGTGTTAGAGCTGCCGGCGTCCTGGCCTTCACAGAACCCGAGCCCCCTGCTTCCCAGAGACCTGAGGCTTTGTGAGCAGCGGCCACACTCACGGTGGACCCCAGGGGCCAGGGCATGGGTCTCGGCTGCCTTTGTTTACGAGTGAGGGTCCCTTCCTCACATCCTGCTGGTCCCCCAGGCTGCTCCTGCTGCCCAATCTCCTCCAGGGAACCTTCCTGGATGGATTCTCCCTCTTCTGCAACCCTCAGCCTTCTCTGGCACCTCCTTAGAGGGTATCCTGGGCACCCTGCCCAAATACTCTCTTTAGGAGCAAAGCGCCTGGCCCAGAATGGTCGCAGCTGCAGTGTTCATTGGCAATTGCCATCGGCCACGGGGAACAGTCTTCTCACGCCAGGTTACGTTCCTCCCTGACTAGAAGAGATCTATATTTGTGCCTATTCCCAAGAAAGGGGATCCAATGGAATGTGGAAATTATCGAACAATAGATTAATGTCACATGCAAGCAAAATTTTGCTAAAGATCACTCTAAAGCAACTGCAACAGTACATAGACGGAACTGGAGAAAAATCAAGATGGATTCAGAAGAGGACGTGGAACCAGGGACATCATTGCTTATGTCAGACGGATATTAGTCAAGAGCAGAGAATACCAGAAAGAGGTCTACCTATGTTTTATTGACTATACAAAGGTATTTGACTGTGTGGATCATAACAAGTTACAAATTACATTATAAAGAATGGGAATTCCAGAGCACTTAGTAGGAAGCTGTACCTGAATCAGGAGGCAGTCAAGTTCCCCCTGCTAAGTTCCTCCCAGGGCAGCCCGCAGCCAGTGACTGGCTGAAGCTGGGAGTCCTCAATTGGGGGACAGTGCTGAAGAGCCATCCTGGCTTCAGAGCTCCTGGAGGTTTGGCTGCGGCCTCTGTAGCACCCGCATTGTATACCCTCCTGCCCGATCCTCACTTCTGGAAGCCTCCAGCTCCCACGGTTGCTCCTGGAAACTCCTGTGCCCAGCTCTCTGCCTCCCAATCCTGCCAGGGAGTTTGCCTGTGGTGCTCCTTCATGCCCCTGCGTGTCTTATTTTATATTTGGTAGGGGGATGCTCTGAGACTGAACTCATCCTGATACAGTTTTTTTTTTTTAATCTTGAGGGCTAAAATTGAAATTTTAATCTTGAGGGCTAAAATTACCCACTATTGCTGGGTGTGGTGGCGCACGCCTGTAATCCCAGCGGCTTGGGAGGCAGAAACAGGAGAATGGCAAGTTCGAGACTAGAGGCAGTCTGCATAATTTAGCAAGACCCTGTCTCAAAAAGTAAAAAAAAACAAATGGGCTGGGGGAGCAGCTCAGTGGTCCAGCACTTGCAAAGCATGCAGGTATGAAGCCCTGGGTTCAACACCCAGTACCACAAAAAAAAAAAAAAAAAAAAAAAAAAAAAAAAAAAAAAAAAAAAAAAAAAAAAAAAAAAAAAAAAAAAAAAAGAAAGAAAAAGAAAAAAGAAAGAAAGAAAAGAAAAAGAGAAGAAAAGAAAAGAAAAGAAAAGAAAATTAATTACCCACTGTTAACAATCAGCCAGTGTAAAGCCTGTGAAAGTTACTATGCCGGACCTGACTCGACAGCACCTAACAACAACAACAGTTTCCTGTTCGTTGTGGGGTAAGCCTGTCGTGTCCCTGGAGACAGACCCACGTCTGTCTGTTTGCAAGTGAGAAGCGCAGTGCGATGCCCTTGTGGTCAGGAAAGTGAGCTCCAGCCTGCTCTGCGGTGCAGAGGCTGAAGCCACACCACGGCTGAGCCCCAGGGGCTGACGCTCAATGCCGTATGCCACAGGCCAGGCACGTGTCTCAGCAGAGACTGCGAGGATGCCCCAAGAAGGAGCCGGGGAAGGTGGGCATCCTTCATCCTCTGAGGGCCTAGTGGGCTCAGGGTTACAGGCTGGGAACAGCAGTCACCTCCCTCCCGTGATGAGCCAGCCCTGTTGAGGGCAGCCATCCCAAAGGACACCTAAGGCCAGAGTCACAAGCCGGCCCCTGGGAAGGGCATGGCCAGCAGAGTCTCTGTGGGTTTCAGGAGTGACTTAAATAGTTTCCCATCCTCACTGCGGCCCTGAAGTCACCCCCAGACGTCTGTGGCTATCGCCGTAGCGTGGTCTTTGTTAAACTTTGTAGGATTAGGGGGGGTGCTGGGGTCCACAGTTAGGGTGTTGTTGTTGTTGTTGTTGTTCTTGTTGTTGTTGTTAGGTGCCATCAAGTCAGTGTCCGACTCATAGCGACCCTCTGTACAACAGGGGAAACACTATTGTCAGTGCTTCTCTGCTGTGCATTGGGTTTTCAATGGCAGATTGATTTTTGGGAGGGGGTTGCCAGGTCCTTCTCCCAAGCCTACAGCTTCTCGTGTTCCC
This sequence comes from Pedetes capensis, assembly GCA_007922755.1. Taxonomy (NCBI): domain Eukaryota; kingdom Metazoa; phylum Chordata; class Mammalia; order Rodentia; family Pedetidae; genus Pedetes; species Pedetes capensis. The sequence goes on along the minus strand of VMDO01009319.1, from coordinate 74,359 downwards.
AGGCGGTCTCCCATCCAGGTACTAACCAGGCCCAACGCTGCTTAGCTTCCAAGATCTGACGGGATCGGATGCCACAGGGCTACGGCTGCAGGCAGTTAGGGTGTAGGAGAAGCAATTCAGCAGCCCAAACATGAGTGGCACAGGGACATCCTGACTGCAGGGTGTCCCTGGACCTGTGGGTTGGTATTGACGGGAGGGCATATCCCAAGCACTGGGCTCTGTTCCCTCTGCCAAGTCTGTAAGCTACTGAGAGCAGGGACCATGCATCAGCCCATTCCTGGCACCCATGGTGCCCGGTGCATTATTGGACTCTGAATCACCCTTCACAGAGAGCACAGTGATGTCTTAGAGGGAGCATGGCCTGCCCAGGGTCCCCAGGCAAGCGAGTGCTGGACCAGGACCCAGGTCTCCAGCCCCCAAGGCCAGGCTCTTCCCATGATGCCACCCCTTAACGGCACAGGAGATAAGGGCTTCCTTACCAGAACTAGGGTGAGCTCCCAGCCCCCAGGAGCAGGGAGTCAGGGGGTGCCTTGAGCCAAGGGCTCACTGTGGAGCACCAAGGGCCAACGATGCTCAGCCCCCAGGTTCTGGAGTGAGAAAAATTCTAAGAGGATCTTCACAGTAGTTTGGTGCCCTCCTACATAGAAACAAAGACATCACTCCTGTGCATGATGTACCAAAGGAACTTGCAGCTGTAATTAAAGTTACTACGCAGTTGACATTAAGATCGGATATTGTCTGTTGTTGCTGCTGTTGTTAGGTGCTGTTGAGTCGGTATCTGACTCACAGCGACCCTATGTACAATAGGTGAAACACTATTTCAGTGCTTCTCTGCTGTTCATAGGTTTTCAATGGCAGATTGATTTTTGGGAGTGGGTTGCTGGGTCCGTCTCCCAAGCCTATAGCACCTGGTATTCCCAGGCGGTCTCCCATCCAAGTACTAACCAGGCCCAACCCTGCTTAGCTTCTGAGATCTGACGGGATCGGATGCCACAGGGCTTTGGCTGCAGGCCAGATATTATCCAGGTAAGTCTAATAATCAGAGGGTTTTCTCTGGCTGGTGGTAGACAGAGAAATCAGGAGAACAAAAGGATTCCACATGCTCTTGTTGGTTGGAGGATGGGGGGGCCACATGCAGGGATTAGAGAATGTCCTGGGAGGGGCTGAGAGCAACCTCCATCCACCAACTGGCAAGAGTGGGGACCACAATGCCGCCACTGCAAGGAACTGAGTTGCACCAACAACCTGAATGAGCTTGGAAGAAGATTCCTCCCCAAGGCCTATGGATAAAATCCCAGCCAGCTGACACATGGATTTCAGTCCTGTGAGACCCTGAGCAGAACCCAGCTGAGCCCTGGTGACTTGTGACCTCAAAGCTATGAGATGATACATAGGGGTTTGTTTTAAGCCACTACATTTGAAAAAGTTGGTTGCACCACAGTGGAAAGCAGATGCAATCTTTGGACCTTTGTGGTATGGCACATGCCGCGGTTGAATTCCTGTCCCTCTCCTATCAGCTGTCCCACCTCTGAGCCCCAGGTTCCTTACCTAGAAGGCGTTGGTTATAACACCTTCCATGAGGGTTGTCCCAGTTACCGGAGCCTGAGGCCTCAGAGTCGAAGCAGGCGGCTGCTCTTGGGAGTTGATTCACCACTCTTGACCACAGTGATCCCCTCTGTGAGCTGGGCCCCATGCCTGCTCATTACTGCCCTGAAGATCATCTCGAGGGCAATTACGGATGCAGGGCACGAGACCAACGTTCGTCATTCACGCCACCAGCTTGAGCAAAAGCCACAGGCACCATGCGCCCAAGAACAAGCCACCAAGGGCCATTTCCTGCAAGCAGATTGTCAGGAACCCTCCTGTGGGTAGTTCAAAGCCCTCTATTTAAGACGTTTATTAAACGTTTAAGGACAACCGCTTAAACAGCATGTTAGCCTTTTGCGTAACCAAGTGTCTTACGGAAATGATTTCTTTGCTCAAAACCTAAGGCACTGTGGAAGCTCAGAGGGGTCCTGGGCTTTGAGCCCCCGGTCAGGATGGAGTGGGATCGGCTTCATTGTTTCTTCAGGAAGGAGCCTTCTCCACAGATCTCTTATCACCCAAAGACAAGAGTTTTTGCCATAAGAGGTTGTCAAATGCCGGGTGTCATGGCACACACCTGTAATCCCAGCAGCTCTGGAGGCAGAGGCAGAAGGATCACAAGTTTGAGACCAGCGGCCATCTGCGTAACTTATGGAGACCCTCAAACTTATGGAGACCCTATCTCAAAAAAAGTAAAAAAAAAAAAAATGTGCGGAGGGTGCAGCTCAGTGGTCCAGCACCTGCAGAGCATGCAAGTGAGAGGCCCTGGGTTCAAACCCCAGGACCACCAAAAAAAAAAAAAAAAAAAAAAAGAGGTTGCCAAATCAGAAACTACGTTCCATTCATCTTTTCTCTCAGATCCCTTCCCCTGTTGTCATACCAGGAAAGACCCTAATTAGCATCGAGGTGGGCTGTAAATTAAGAGGTGGAGCTGGCATGCTCTGCATGTGGAAGCCACGTGGCCAGCTGAGGAGACTGCTCATCATGCCACATCTGAGCCCCAGCATCCCATATGGTGATTCATGGGCGCCCCAATCACAGGCCTCCTGTTACCTAATAGATTACTGAAGTTTTCCGCCAAGCATTTTATTTTAAATGACAGTGATTTCTATTAATGGGCGGGCCCTGTCAGTTTCCTGACCCCGGCCGCAAGGATGTCTCTCTGTTCAAATGGCAGTCATCATTTCTGTGAAGTGATGCGTGCGAAGGAAGCAGCCAGGGCGAGGCGCCTCGCCCAGGGCTGTCACTCAAGTTGACATCTCCATGTCAGAGCGTCTTCTCAAAGTTTTTTCCATGTGACCTGCAAGTTAAAGATCAGGGGGCTCCCTTCATCCAAGCCAGCCATGTGCCAATCATCCTTACCTAAAAATGAAAGTTACAAATAAGCCAGAGCTACTATTTATACTTTATGCCAGGCCCATCTTTTCCCTGTCACTCTCTCTTTCTCCTCTCTCTCTCTCTATCTCTCTCTGTCTCTCCTTATAGATACAGGGTGCCTCTTCTCCTTTTAGATAATGGATTAGCCCCTCCTGGCTTTCCCTGTGTTTCCCCTTACCTTTGTGATATTTTATAACCATGACCTTCCTGTTTTTTCCACAAATGAGAGAGAAAGGCCTGCGGCCATAGCCCTGTAGCATCTGATCCCATCAGATCTCAGAAGTTAAGCAGGGTCAGGCCTGGTTAGTACTTGGATGGGAGACCACCCAGGAACACCAGGTGCTGTAGGCTTGGGAGAAGGACCCGGCAACCCACTCCCAATAAAAATCAATCCATCACTGAAAACCCTCTGAACAGCAGAGAAGCACTGACAATAGTGTTTCACCTGTTGTACATAGGGTCGCTATGAGTCGGATACTGACTCTGACAGCACCTAACAACGAGAGAGGAAATTCTTTTTCTTTTCCTCTGCTTCCCCTCCCTCCCTTCTTTCCTTTCTTCCTTCCAGTCTTCCTTCCTCCATTGCCCTTCTTTTTTCTCTTTTCTTCTTCCTTCCCTCTCTTCTCTGGTGCCCTCCTCTTCCTCAATCCTTTGCACTCTTTCTTCCTTTCCTCTGTCCCTCTTTCTGTATTCCCTCCCTTTTCTGGAGGGCTTCTGGTGGGTGTTAAAACACTGCCAGCCCTGCCCAGCTCCTGCCTCTGGGCCTGCCGGGTGCCAGTCCCCTCCACAGCAGCCCCTGCCCAGCTGCCCAAGCGAGCCCCTCTTCTCTGTCGCTGTCTCTGTCGCCCACTTCTCCCTGGCTGGTTACGGGGCAAGCCTTTGCGGGTCCTCTTGCATCAGCGTCCCCTCCCCAGCTCACCCCAATAAAATCCCCCTCCACACTAAATACCCCGATCATTCCTTTAGCAATATCCACTGAGTGCCTTCGATGGGCCAGGCCCTGGAGAGACCCTGTGAGTCCGCGGTTAACGAGACAGCTGAAGACCCTGCTAGCCAGAGGCGGACGTCCCCCAGGGCACAGAGACGCAAGGGTCTACCCACGTGTTTGCTCACGGTTGTGATGCGTGTCACAAAGGAAGCGCCCACTGTCCATCAACGCACACCGTGTACACCCCACCCCTCCTGTAGCCCCCCGCATCATCCAGGCTCATTGAAGCCACTCCTTGAGAAACTCTTGCTGGTTTTCAGGCCCTCCCACTTTGAAGATAGGTCCTTCCGCCTCAGGGCTGCACCTCAGGCCTCAGACATCTCCAGACTGCGGCCGGGAAGAAGCCTGCTGGGCTGAGGCCTCCTGTTCTCTGCCGCCCCGAAGTGTTTTTCTGAGGCTCACGTGTGTTCTCAAGCGTCTGCTTTGAAGGGAGTCTCTGAAGGGAGGCCTGACCGCATTTTCGCAGCCTCCCTTCCACCGGCCTCCTCTGTCTCCCAGCCCTTGCTCATTAACCGCTTGCCCTCGCACGGGGCAAAGTTTAGCCATAAAATCTAAACTCCGCATGTGAGTACTGAGCTGGGAGAGCCCTGAGGTGTCTGTTCCATAACAGGAAGGAGAAAAAAGCAAGAGTCGGCACCCCAGAAAGAGTGTAGGGAGGGAAGGCACCCACTTACTAACTTCCCCGGCCAGATATCCCGTGTATACAGTGGAGATCATGATGGTACAAAAGATATTTATGAAGCTCTGCAGAAATTGCTGGCCCCAATATGTGTCAGCCCCTTTTTGCTGATATTGATGGCTTTAAAGTCTCGACTGAGGACGTGGCTGCACCATCAACCGTCTAACATGGGACGCTGTACCTGGAAGTCTCAGCAGTCATGGGCTGGGCTCTGGGAGGAGGATCTGTAAAGATCTGAGGACCAGGAAGAAGGGACCCTGGATCATAGGCAAACATTACTTTTTCTGCTTCTTCCTCTACTTGTTGGTTATTACCGTGAAAAGAGGTGCTTAGAGGTAAACTGAGGAAGCTGGGCTGAACTAGAGAGACTGACTGCCCTGTGGGTAACGAGGTTTGCACTTTGCAAACCAACTTTGGTGTTTTCCATGGAACTCCTGGCAAACTAAGACTCCTGGAAGCTTTATGACTTTCCTACCAAGCGTTTCTCCTGGTAATTTCATCAAGTTAACATATGTGCAAAACTAACATGAGGCAGACCTTGCTAGCCTAATTGACTAGGTGTCCTGAGGAAATCACCTAATTCACCTGGAGGCTCAACAGTAATAGGAGTTAAAGACAGACAAATTAAAACAAACAAACAAACATGTTTTAACTTTCAAATGAAAACAGCCACCAAAAGTCAGACAATTAAATGGGGAAGCCATGCACAAATGTCACATGCAGAGGCGGAGATCAAAGGAAACTGCAATCTCTGATAAAGATCAAGAGGAGTGACTCAGATTTTTATAGCATTTGCTGACAAATGGCTGAAGCAGATTTTTCAATATGCCCACAGAAAGGGCTGAGCTGCCGCCGAGATCAAAGGCCAGCCTCGGAAACAAAATGCCACCAGAAATGGCATGCGCTTTGTTTTTATTATTATTTTGGGAGGAAATTTGTATTTCAGACCTGTGTCTCAAGGTTGGAAATTTATGAGCCGGTGTCAAGAGAGGTCAGTCAGCTAGGCGAACAGTGAGGAATAGTGCATTTGGCAACAACTTTCGTTCCCTCTCACCCTCACCTTCCACAAGGAAGACTGGGCAGAAAGACCTCTAAATTATATAGTCTGTGGATTAGACCCTCCCACGTCAGAGAGGAGGCTGCTTTCTCTGAGTGTAATACTGGGACAATGTGCATTCCCTTCAGAAATTCTTTATTGTTACTTTCCGATATCTTATTTTCTCTCAAAATATCCCTATCCTCCTGGCTTTTCTCCCTCCAACTTTCTCTTTAGCATCATCTTTGTTGTTGTTTGTTGTTGTTGTTAGGTGCCGATGATTCAGGTCCTGCTCATAGTGGCCTTATGTACAACAGAACGAAACAGTCCCCGACGCTGTGCCATGTCAGGCATCATTGTCAGTGCTTCTCTGCTACTCCTAGGGTTTTTGATGGCTGATTGTTTCGGGATTGTTTTTTTTTCTTTCTTTCTTTCTTTTTTTTTTTTTTTTTTTTTGTGATACTGCGGGTTGAACCCAGGGCCTCGCACTTGCATGCTGTGCAAGTGCTGGACAACTGAGCTGCACCCTCAGCCCATTTTTTTACTTTTTGAGACAAAGTCTCGCCAAGTTACAAGGACTGCCTCTGGTCTCGAACTTTCGATCCTCCTGCCTCTGCCTCCTGAGCTGCTGAGATTACAGGCGTGCACCACCGCACCCAGTGGTTTCGGGATTGTTTTGAGCGTGGGCTGCCACATCCTTCTCCCATTCTTGCTGTGCTGGGGATCAAACCCAAGACCTCAGAGAGCACAGAGCAGCGCTCTACCAACTGAGCTAAACCCTAACCCCATCATCTAAGTCTGGTCTCCTTTGCGTTGTTCAGCATCACATCTGTATCTGCAACACTGAAAACCATCTGCATCCCCTGATCTGTCAAAATGTGTGGACCCTTGGTGGCAGCAGGTAAATAAACCACCTTTTAGTTTTCTTCCGGAATTTGGCATAATGTAGTGATATCTTGGATGAAAGCAAACTATTCTTTTGATTTGCCACATTTGGCTATCATTCTGTTATTCATTATTATTTTTTATAACTTACCAACTTGTTTAGGTAGCCATCAACAGGCAGAATAAGATAGTTAATATTTTATGCAAACAATTATCCTTCAGATGTAAGTTAGTAAATGGATTACACATGAATCCCAGAACATGTTGGCAGCTATCCCTGGGAAGCTGCGTTGGGACTAAAGCCATGGTAACAAAGCCAGGTCCTCCAGCTGGGGAATAGATGGTGTGTTTGAAAAGCTGGATAAACATTAAGATTGTTGATATTTTGTATTCCAGGAAGGCAGGTAGAGAAATTCAAATCAGATATCACATAACGCAGAGTACAGAAATGAGATAGATCAGATATGCCACATATGCCCTCTAGTTAGCATATTTTGTTCTCACCACTAGAGAATTACACCACCGAATAATGCTCAGATTTTCATGGTACGTTAGGAAAAATAGAGTAGAAAAAAATGCGCTGCTGTTGTTGCTGCCTGGGCTCCTGTTGGGTGTGGTCCAGAGTCTCACTGGCAGCCTGTGGGGCATCGCCCTGCCGCTGGACTCGCTCTGGCCATGAGCAGGAACTGGCGGCCAAAGACCTGTTGTCTGGTGAGGGGGAGCCGGGCACCCAGGAGCCGCACTGCCTGGAAAAGGAGGCTTATGCCCACGCTGCTCTGAGAAGCCTTGAAAAAGGCAGGCTCAGAGACTTCTGCCCACGGTGGCTCCTTGCTTCTTTTCTTCCCAATGAAGACTCCGAGTGCTCTGTTCCAACAGCTCTTTATTGTTTCCTTGTCTGTCCTGGTCAATGGAATGGACCCAGACTGCTCCATGTACCGCCCTTATATACTCTTCTGGGGCTTGCCAGGGACCAATCAGAGGCAGTCACCCCACACAGGTTTCAGCCAATCAGAGGGGATATTCAAATTTGGTTTTGTAGAAGTAGCCAATCAGGGGTGGTTCCAGAACAGTTCAATCAGGAGCTCTTCTGGGGTTTGGAAACAGCCAATCGGTGTCAAGGAGACTGAGGCAAGAGAATAGATGCCAGTGCCATCTTGGGGAGCTCGACAACCCTGAGTTCCAGGATGTAGGGCAAAGGTGACTGCCTGGGGAACAAGCCTCAGTCCTCCAAGGGGCCTAGATAGGCCCTGGGGTGAACTGCCTCTCTAGACAGTGCCCTACAGCAGCCCAGAACTCCCCTCTGCCTCTGCAGTACTGGAAGTGGCCCCTGTGCAAACCGTGACTCAGTCCAAGCTCATACATCCTCAGTCTTTCTGGATGTTTCAGATCCTTCAAGGATCATCTGTAGTGTGGCTTTTGCTAAAAAAGAGCTGTGTTCTTTTCTTAGTTGTTTTTTTTTAATTATAAATATTTTTCAAGCATACATTTTGCTAAATTTCGCTCAATTTTAAATGTATTTACTAAATTTATTCTAAGTTAATTTTACCAGATTCTATTTTACTAAAATAGAAAAACCAACATAATGAACTTCAATAGACCCGTCACTCAGCCTCAACAATTGGCAACATTTCACCAGTCTTAGAGCTCATTTCTTCTTGCTTTTTTTATTGTAGTAAGAAACACGTAAGACAGAAGTTACCATCTTATCCATTTTTTAGTGCACATTCCAGTAGTGTTAAGTATATTCATGTTGTTGTAAAACAGATCTACAGAACTTTTTCATCTTGCAAATCTCCAACTTTGTACCCATCTAACACTAACTACTCTTTCCTTTCTCTTCCCACCCCCTTGTAACCACCATTGTACTTTCTGTTACTATGAATATGACGACGCTAGAGATCTCAAGCAAATGGAATCACACAGTATTTGTCTTTTTTGTAACAGGTTTATTTCACTAAGCCTAAAGACTTTAAGGTTCATCTACGGTGTAGCATCAGGTAGAATTCCCTCCTTTTTTAAGGCTGAAAAATATTACATTTTATGGGTACATCACATAGATATAGCTTTCATCTCTAGATGGGCAGGTTTCTTCCACTTCTTGGCTATTGTGAATAGTGCTGCTATAGACAGAGGAGTGCACATATCTCTTGGAGATTTGCACATATCTGTTTTTAATTCTTTTGGATATATACTATGTTGGGGCTGAGGTTTAGCTCAGTTGGTAAAGTACTGCTCTGCACTCTCTGAGGCCATGAGTTCAATCCTCAGCACTGCAAAATAGAGAAGGACATGGCAGTCCACTCCCAAAACTATGATAAAATAGTCAGCCATTGAAAATCCTATGAATGGCAGAGAAGCATTGACATGGTGCCAGGCAACACAATGTCAGGGGATGTTGCATTCTGTTGTACATAGGGTAGCCATGGGTCAGGTCCAAATTGACAGCAGCTAACAACAATATACTATATTAGTCAGGAGGTACATCACTATGACAGAGAAACCAACTGAGGTAAATGCATGGGAAAGAGATACTTATTGGGGGCTCACAGTTAGAGGATCAGTCCATAATGGCAGCAGGCAGGCACGGAGGTGGAAGGGCCTGTGGTACACAACCACATGGCAAGGCAGACCAGGAACAAAGAGAGGCTGAACTTATTGATCTGGTTAAAACCCTTCAAAGCCCCACACCCAGTGGACTCTTCCACAAAGCTGAGTCCCACCTCCCAACGTTCAATAACCTCGACAAACAGCTCTACCACTTGGGGACCAAATGTTCAAACATATGACCTTTGGAGGATATTTTATGTTTAAATCATGATATATACCCAGACCCCCATGCAGGAAACATCAAAAGAAGATGGAACGAATACACAGAGTCATTATACCAAAAGGAATTGGCGGGGGACCGACCATTTCAAGAGGGTGCATATGATCAGGAACCAATAAGGAAGAAGTGGAAGCTACATGGAAGGAATTGGTGAAACACAAGGCTCCAGGAATTGATGGAACACCATTAGAGATGTTTTAACAAACAGATGCAGCACTGGAGGTGCTTACTTGTTTATGCCAAAAGACTTGGAAAACAACTGCCTGGCCAACTGACTGGAAGAGATCCATATTAGTACCTATTCCCAAGAAAGGGGGTTCGACTGAATGTGGAAACTATTGAATGATTTCACTAATATCTAATGCAAGCAAAATTATGCTAAAGATCAATCAAAAACAGCTGCAACAGAATATAGACAGACAACTGCCAGAAAATCGAGCCAGATTCAGAAGAGGGCTTGGAATCAGGGACATCATTGCTGATGTCAGATGGATATTAGCTGAGAGCAGAGAATACTAGAAAGGTGTCATTCTATGTTTTATTGACTATGCAAAGGTATTTGACTGTGTGTATCATAACAGATTATGGATAACACTGCAAAGAATGTGAGTATCAGAGCACTTAATTGTACTTATGAGGAACCTGTACATGGACCAGGAGGCAGTCTTTTGAACAGAACAGGGAAACATTGCCTGGTTTAAAGTCAAGAAAGGGCTGTATCCTTTCACCATACCTCATAAATTTCTATGCTGAGCAAACAATCTGAGAAGCTGGATTTTATGGAGAAGAACATGACATCAGCATTGGAGGAAGACTCATTAACAACTTGCATTATGCAGATGACACAACTCTGCTTGCTGGAAGTGAAGAGGATTTGAAACATTTACTGCTGAAGATCAAAGAACACAGCCTCCAGTATGGACTGTGCCTCAACCTCAACAAAACAAAAATCCTTACAACTGGGTCACTAAGCAACTTCATGATAAATGGAGAAAAAATTGAGGTTGTCCAAGAGTTTGCTTTAACTGGTTTTATCATCAACTCCCGTGGAAGCAGTAGTCAAGAAATCAAAAGATGCATTGCATTGGGAAAAGCTGTTGCAAAAGACCTCTTTAAAGTATTAAAAAGTAAAGATGTCACATTGAAGACAAAGGTGCACCTGATATTTTGAATCTCATCGTATGGATGTGAAAACTGGACATTGAAAAAGGGAGACAAGGGAAGAATTGATGCTTTTGAGTTACAGTTTTGGAAACAAATATTATATCCCATAGACTGCCCAAAAAACCAACAAGTCTATCTTAGAAGAAGTGCAACCAGAGTGCTCCTTGGAGGCAAGGTTGGCTAGACCGTGTCTTATGTATTTTGGACATATAGTCAGGAGGGACCAATCCCTGAAGCAGGACATCATGTTTGGGGAAGTGGCAGGTTAATGAAAAAAAGAAAACCCTCAACAGATGGATTGACAGAGTGTCTGCAACAATGGGCTTAAACATAAATAAAATTGTGTGCCTGGCACAGAATCCAGGAGTGTTTCATTCTGTTGTACATAGTGTTGCTATGAGTCAGATCCAACTCAACAGCACCTAACAACAACTACAACATACACCCAGAAATGAGATGGTTAGATTTTATGGTATTTCTACTTTTAATTCTTTGAAGACCCTCAATATTGTTTTCCCTAGCAGCTGTATCATTGTATGATCCTATCAACAGTGCACAAAGGTTCTAATTTCTCCACATATTTGCTAACCTTTCTTATTCTCTAGGCTTTTGATAGCAGCCGTCTAGTGGGCATAAAGCATGAATTTGCACTTCTCTGATGGCTAACAATTGAACATCTTTGCAAGTGTTGTTGACTACTTTGTACCATCTTTAAAGGAATATCTGTTCGAGTTCTTTGCCAACTTTTTAGTTGAGTTATTTGATTATTTTGTTGTGATATTTTCTTCAGTAGAGACATAAAGACAGTTTCTGGTTTGGGTTTTCTCTTAACCACTTTTAATCATAACAATTGAAAGAGAAAACAAGTGATTCACTTGAGAGAATGGAGATACTGTTATTCTCACCGAGGTGACCCTTCTTGAGTTGTTTGCAATAGAAGGTAAATGTTGTTGTTAGGTGCTGTCGAGTTGTGTCCAACTCATAGCGACCCTCATAGGGTTTTCAATGGTTGACTGTTTCGGGATTGCCTTGGGAGTAGATTGCCAGGCCCTTCTCCCATTTTTGTGGTTCTGGGAATCAAACTCAGGACTTCAGAAACTGCAGTGCAGCGCTCTACCAACTGAGCCAAATCCCAGCCCTAGAAGGTAAATGCATTATCTCTAATTCCTGCCTCAATTGTTCCCTTTAGATAAAGGACAAATACTAGGCAGAAGTCAGTGGGGTATCTAAACATACCCAATCTTCAGTTGCTAATCACCAATTACTTGACGGAATGGATTTTTAATTAAATCATTCTTGGGGATTTTTATCAAATTATTCATTCACATGGTTCAAACATTGATGTTAACAAGTACAGAGCCTTCTACACATTCCTACCAATTCTGCACTTCTCCCTAACCTGGGACCAGGGTTATTACATTCCTTTTTTTGTTGTTATTTCTTTTTTCCTTAAAGACATGTTGAAGCATTTACAAGGCACTACAGATTTAGCTCAGTTGGTAGAGCACCTGCTCTGCACTCTCTGAGGACCCAGGTTTGATCCCCACCACCACAAAAATGGGAAAAGGATGTGGCCATCCACTCCTAAAACAATCCTGAAACAATCAGCCATTGAAACTCTGTGAAGGTGGCTATGAGTCAGACTCAACTCATTGGACCTAACAACAGTAGATGCCTATTCTTCTCCCCCTTACTTTTACCATAAATAGTAGCTTATTATATGCATTGTTCTGCAACTCGCATTTTTCACTTAGCAATATATTCAGAGAGTTTTTGTGATGAGTTTTTGATCATCATAAATAGTAAGAAATCAAGACCCCTGATGGAAATAATTTTCACCAAACATTTAGTTATTACTTGGTGACTAGTATATGAGTCATTTACAATCAGTGTCTACAGAGTGCACCACGGTTCACAGCCTAAATTACCTGGATCATTTAGGTGAGGAGAGACCACATTTCTATCTGAATTATCCAGGCAATTGTGGTTGATTAGAGCAGATCTAAAAATGCACAGCCTTTTCCCATTTCCCACTGGAGATACACTTTGAACCCTGATCCTGACTTATTTTCAAAATCGTCATAGCTGGGTCATGGCTTGAATTGACTCACCAGTGTTTCAAACGCAAGGCTATGGCTCAGAAAGATGAGAAATGGCTCAATGTGTATTTTAGAACATGACAGACCACTGTGAAGAGTAACTAAAGAACACCAGAAACATGAAGACCATTCACAAATATGAGGTAGTAGTGGATCTGAAATCAGTAGTTCAGCTCCCCTAAGCAAAATGGCATCGTTGATCAAAAGTGACAGAAGCTACCTTTTCAAGAGTGATAATATGAGAAACTCAACTGAACTTGAAAATTCACCTCAACATCATTGATACACTATTGTTGAGCAAAGCTTTTGATTCATGGCCAGAGAGAGCTAAGGACCTATCATAAAGGTGTTGTTGTTGTTAGGTGCCGTTGAGTCGTGTCCAACTCAGAGCAACCCTCATAGGGTTTTCAATGGCTGATTGTTTCAGGATTGCCTTGGGAGTGGATTGCCAGATCCTTCTCCCATTTTTGTGGTGCTGGGAATTGAACCCAGGACCTCAGAGACTGCTGAGCGGCGCTCTACCAACTGAGCTAAATCCCAGCCACCATAAAGGTAGAGGGAAGGTATTACATTGAAGGAAACAATGTGGCACAGAGATGAGTTACTCAGGATTCAAAGAACCTAAAGTTAATAGATTATAATTCAAGAAACTTCCCTCTGACCTTATATAGGGGAGTAAAACAGGTGAAAAAATAATGTTTCATTTGGGGGAAAATAGTCCATGTATAAATCCCTGTGATAACACTCACCTGGATGCAAAACTATCTTCTTGTTAAATTATAAGTCAGACCACCAGCCATCTCTTCCTACCCTCTTTCCTTCATTCATCCCATCAGAACCCTCAATCTATTTAAATAGATAGTACCAAAATAGGCCACCTCCTCTTCAGTTCTATTGAAACAGCCTTCATATAGGAGTGTATGTCCTCATCCAGTCTGGACTCCATTGCTGAGGCTCTCTTTCTGATAAGAGGTGCTTGTTGTTGTTAGGTACTGTCAAGTCGGTATCCAACTCATAATGTCCCTATGTACAACACACCAAACACTATTGTCAGTGATTCTCTGTTATTCATAGGGTTTTCAATGGCTGGTTGTTTTTTGGGAGTGGGTTTCCGGGTCCTTCTCCCAAGCCTACAGCACCTGGTGTTCCCAGGGGGTCTCTCATCCAGGTACGAATCAGGCCCGACCCTGCTTAGCTTCAGAGATCTGATGGGGTTGGACACCATAGTGGTATAGCTGCAGGCCTGAGAAGGGGTGCTAAGCAGGAAAAAAGAGAATAATCAGGCACTCTGCAGTCACCTGCTTCCAGGCATCTTTTGAGATATGAATATCAATGTGCACTTCCTCTGACACATGGTGGACAGTATTTGATAATACCCTTTACACAGGGCCTAATCTGTAACCTGCAGCACATTACAAAGAGCCCAGTCTGTAACTAATTACTCAATTTACATATGGAGACACCAGGTAAGCAACAGGTGCCCCCATGTCCAGCCTAGGAAGAGGGATTTGCATTTAAGGCAGGACCATCTCCTGCAACAAAGAGGAAAAAATCTGTTTTATAATCCAAGGAAGCCAGCCTAAGCTGAAGGGTGCAAGAAATCTCACAAACCTGAAAACAAGATCGAAGAGTGGGGAGGAATATCTGTCCCCTTAATGATATGTTGTTGTTGTTGTTAGGTGTCTTCGAGTCGGTATCCGACTCATAGCGATCCTGAGTACAACAGGGGAAACACTATTGTCAGTGCTTCTCTGCTGTTCATAGGTTTTCAGTTGTTGCTAGGTGCCGTTGAGTCGGTATCTGACTCATAGCGACCCTTATAGGGTTTTCAATGGCTGACTGTTTCGGGGTTGCCTTGGGAGTGGATTGCCAGGTCCTTCTCCCATTTTTGCGGTGCTGGGAATTGAACTCAGGACCTCAGAGACTGCAGCGCAGTGCTCTACCAACTGAGCTAAATCCCAGCCCCTAAAAGTGGCGGATTTATTTTGGGGAGTGGGTTGCCGGGTCCGTCTCCCAAGCCTGCAGCACCTGGTATTCCCAGGCGGTCTCCCATCCAAGTACTAACCAGGCCCGACCCTGCTTTGCTTCTGAGATCTGACAGGATCCGATGCCACAGGGCCATGGCTCCTTAATGATACATGGACTTAAAAACCCCCGAAGTCCCACCCCTCGGTGCAGTGTCCGGACATAGGCAGAAGTCCACAGATGTCGACAGCTCTCAGCACTGTCTATAATCCTCAGCCACATCCAGAACAAAACACAGAAGTCTGCAGTTATCCACAGACATGTGGAGATGCCCACAGCTTCATCGCTGGACCTGTCCAATTCCTGACCTCCAACTCAGAAGTGTAAATGCAGCTGTTCCGTGGATCTTCGCTGCGGGACCGGCCCACATTCTGATTTCTGTCTCCAAATGCATAACTTTTTCTCTCCCTTTGTCTTTCTCTCTCCCCTTTTCCCACGCTGGCCTTTCTTTTCTGAAAGAAAAAGAAAAAAATAAAATAAAAAAAATAAAAATAAATAAATAAATAAATATATATATATATATATATATATTGGCCTGCAGCTGTAGCCCTGTGGCATCCGATCCCGTCAGATCTCAGAAGCTAAGCAGGGTCGGGCCTGGTTAGTACCTGGATGGGAGACCGCCTGGGAACACCAGAAGCTGTAGGCTTGGGAGAAGGACCTGGCAACCCCCTCCCAACAATCAGTCTGCCATTGAAAACCCTATGAACAGCAGAGAAGCACTGACAATAGTGTTTCCCCTGTTGTACAGAGGGTCACTATGAGTCGGATACCGACTCAACGGCACCTAACAACAACAACAACAACTATATATATATATATATATATATATATATATATATATATAGATAGTACTATATGAAGGCTATCTGTTTCAATAGAATTGAAGAGGAGGTGGCCTATTTTGGTACTATCTATTTAAATAGATTGAGGGTTCTGATGGGATGAATGAAGGAAAGAGGGTAGGAAGAGATGGCTGGTGGTCTGACTTGTAATTTAACAAGAAGATAGTTTTGCATCCAGGTGAGTGTTATCACAGGGATTTATACATAGACTATTTTCCCCCAAATGAAACATTATTTTTTCACCTATTTTACTCCCCTATATAAGGTCAGAGGGAAGTTTCTTGAATTATAAATATATATATATATATGTATATGTATATATATATATGTATATATATATATATTTCTTTTTCTTTCATATATATAAAGAATATAAAAGAAATATATTATATATATTTATATATAATATAAATTATATGGCCTTTCTTTTCCAAATTCTTTGATTAACGGGACCAAGGACCTGAGAGGCACCATGCCATCTGGTACCTTTTCCATCAAGGATGGACAGAGCCCGCCACTTCCCTCCCTGGTCCTGCACACTCCTCCTTCCATTCTTCCTCTGGTATGCTCAAGAATCTGCAGAATTTTAATATCTTCCCCAGATGTCCCACGATCGTGCCAATTCAATGTTTTGAAAATACACTCTATTTTATGTGCTCAATCCCATTAAACAGATTTATGACTTAACATTTCCTCAACAGCACCACTTGCGGGGGTTTTACCCAGACAGAGTGAGCTAAATCACTGGAAATTGTCCTTTGCAACATTCTTCTTAAACTCAAACGAGAAGGGCTGGTTGAGAATTTTGATGTGTGCCTAGGCATGAATTCGCCTGAGCCACCTGCCCCAAAGCCACGCCACGGCTCCAGTGGGGTTGGTGAGCGCATTGTTTGGGAGAAAGCTAACATGGCAGGAGGTTGTTATTTAATAACCGGTTGCCTTCTGAGCTGGGGAGTTAATCACTACCATTAAGCGGTGATCGTTCCAGGTGAGGAGATGAGCGCATTTGTGAAAGTTTGGAAGTCAGAGAGCTAATGGGCTGATGCAGGAGAAGCTTGTCGACACTGTTGTTTTCTGATCCACTTGCTTTCTGGCTTCATTGCCTTGCTTATGGGTTGAGTTTGTTCTTTCTTTCTTCTCCTTTTTTTTTTTTTTCCTAAATGGAAATTAAAACAAAACAGCTAGATACCAGGGGACTGGCCCTTTCTAGGTTTTATCTGTCCATCATATTTGAATTTTCTTTTACAATAAGCCTGTATAATTTTTGTAATTAGAAGCAGCAACTGACATTTTCTTAAAACAAAAGAAGACAGTGTGTATTTTCCTTCTTGCTTTTTGTCTAGCCCAGTCTTCTGTGGCCAGCAGTAGGAGCTCAGGGTTCAAGGATGTTTATCCAACTGTGGTAAACAATAGCAGATTCCGGCTTGTGCTTTCTGACTGTATGGACGCTGAGCTCCACGAAGACCATTTCCAAGTAAGACAGTAAAATTAAAAACAACAAAGAAGATAGAGATGAAAATACTCATCATTTCTCTCCCATTCTGTGTTTGTCTTTCAGTTCCTGGAAGCCGTGGAGTGCATTCTGCCAGGAATCAACTCCGGCAGGGACAGTCAGGGAAGTCTACTCTCAGGGTGGGAGTGACACGGCTCCTAGAGGAATAAATTCCGCTGATCCTGCCACTCAACTTGGCCACCGTTTTAATCACCTGGGGAGCATTGCAAAACACAGATGCTGGGTCCAGCCCCAGAATTCTGATGCCATTGCTCTGGATGTGTGCCAGGGGCATCTATTGTGCCAGCAGGACTAGAGCCTTCACTCAGCTCCTCCCCATCTCCGCCCCTGCCATGGCCAAAGCCCCCTCTAAGCTGAAAGAAACCCCTGCTTGGCCTCTGCTGCCGCCCAGACTCAGCCACAGTCTCCAAAAAGGTCCTTTTCCCTCTTCTGCCCCACTTTGAGACAATCGCCATATTGAAATGACGCAGGATAAACCACAGAGGCTTGCAAACCAGTTTCAGCTGAAGGCATTTGAGTTTCTGAAATCCCCGATCTGCCTAAAAAGTGGAGGTCCCCAGAAGAACTCAATTGTCCCAAATTCCCTCCTTGGAGGGAGCACCCCTCCGAGAGGAAAGGCAGTGCCACACCCAAGGGTCACTGTCACAAAACCATTGGACCTCCCACCTCTTCTCCTAAGAGCACATTTATTTGTCAAAAAGGCATCTGTTTTTCCATAAGTGTCTTTCTCACATTCCCCCCACCCCATCTCCAACTCTCCCTCTCCATCCCCTGTCAAGATGGTTAACATAAGCCCCACATTCGAACGACCCTTCTGAGCCACATTTTTTCAGGAGCTCTCAGGTGTCCATATGTTCTTGACTCTGCTTTCTGTTTCTCTTGCTTACTTATCCTATTCCAGATTAACATGTAAGCCTCAAATGCTGAACCTCAGAGCGTCCTCCATGACACTGAACCTACCCGAGCTCCACTCACCTCTCCACACTTACGATATGGCCCTGGGTCCCTCCAGCCACGTTCAAAGCCTCTTCACGAGTCTGTTCCCCTCAAATAATGCATCTTTCTTGCTCTTTTCCCCTCTTGATCTCTTCCGCTCCAAGACCAGCTCCAGTGTGGCCCCATCCAGGACAGCCCGCCCTGTTTTCTCCCCATAAAGCGTTCTCCACATCCCCAGTCTGTCACCCCAGCACCTAGCACAATATCTAGTGCATGGGAGGTACTGAAAATCAGTTTTGTTTGACCTGATGAATGGATGGACTGAAAATCTTGCTTTCCAACTCTTTCTATTCACAGTATTTTAAAATAGCGTAAAGCCAGTGCTACCTTAGTTCCAGGCAAGAAGAGCTCTGTCCTAGGTTCTGATTTTCCAAGGGCTCTGCGTGTCACAAATACACACCGTGAGCATTTTAAAGAAAACACGGTGCCCCTGTCGTGTGGGATTTGACATCATATGGGCACAGTGCCACCTGCAACCTAAAATGTCCCCTTAGGTGACTAACACAGTTCAGGAAACGCTTCTCAGTCTCTCTTGCCCCTGTCTTTGAAATGAAGAATAACTGAGCCAGAGCTCAGTGGAAGCTTGTGGGTTGTGTCTGCACACGTCAGAAACAGACATTGCTTCAGAATCAGGAAGGACTTGAGCAGTGGAAGTGCTTAGGTGAGATAAATGACTAATTAATAACCTTTCAAAATTCATGCTAGGTAGGACGATCACAATAGATTCTTGCTCTGTGGAGCTGGAAATCCCTGTTCTTGTGACTTTTCACTTTCCAATTTGTGGTCCAGAGGTGCTGACGAATTGGTACATTACTTGCAACAGTTGTATCTGATATTGGAAGAACATTTTGCAATAGTTGAATACTTCATATCACTCCTAAATTTGGTTATACATGGACCTAGATACAACATGCATGAAGCTTGTTACCAATTCCTGTTTGTAACTGACTGGCCATTGAACAGTAGAACTGAAAGTAATCCTATTTTTGTAAACTACTGGGAATGTCGAAAAAGTGTATACACATTTTAAGAGATGTTATCTAAGCATTAGTGTTTGAAGTCTAATTGCATTTTGGTAGCAATGTATAGTATGATGTTCTCACAAAAAAAGGCATTAATCCAATGAATGTCAATGCTATCATGTGACAGGCAGGACAGTCAAAGAAAGTGGTGGAAGCACAGTTATCATTCCAGGAGCGCAAGACCATCCTGAAGTGGTATTTGAAATTTGAGAACACTGTGGAAGGACAGTTAAGAGTAGAAACGTTACTATGTAACAGACCCTTTAACACACCTAACAACTGTATGCATCTGAGGTAAGTGTGAGGCTCATGGGGCTGTGAGTGAGGCGCACAGAGAAGATCTGGGAGGCCTCACAGAGCAACAGGTCCTGCTGCTTCTGCCCTGGTAACTACATTGAGCATCTGCAGTAATCGCAGAAGTCCAAGATGATTTATATTCATCTTTTGTTACTGTGTATATTATTACAATTTTAACATAGGTTTTTCCTTTCTTAAAATGTGTTTATATTTTTGGCTTCCTCTGCATGTTAGAAGATTAAGTTAAATATTCAAAATTAAATAAAAGTTTCCTCTTTTAAAGGTTTCATGTTTTTATATTTGTCAACTCTATTTTCTATTTTCTCCTTTAATAGTCAATATCATTTTAAGAGTAAATTTTAGAAATGCATAAAATAATGTTGATTATCATTTTGATTTGTTACATTTGTTTTGATTTTCTTTTTGACTTAAGTTTTATTTACTTTAAACACAACTATATTCTATGTTTAATTTTCTTCTCTTTCTTTCTTTCTTTCTTTCTTTCTTTCTTTCTTTCTTCTTTTGTGGTGCTTTTTTTGGTTTATGTCCTTTCTTGTTTTTGTTTTTTTTTAAACTGTTATTATTATTATTATTTTATTTATTTATTTTTGTGATACTGGGGGTTGAACCCAGGGCCTCATACCTGCATGCTTTGCAAGTGCTGGACCACTGAGCTGCACCCTCAGGCCACTTTTTTACTTTTTGAAACAGGGTCTTGCTAAGTTACGCAGACAGCCTCTAGTCTCAAACTTGCGATCCTCCTGCCTCTGCCTCCCGAGCCTTTGGGATTACAGGCGTGTGCCACCACGCCCGGCTTTAAGACCAATTTCTAACTTTTAGACAAGCTATTCAAATACATTAAACACGACCACCTCAATCAACAATTAGATAGTGAAGTCAGAAATTGTTTTCCCAGCTTACATTTAATTTTCAAATCACTAAGAATACATATGAAGCAAAATTATGGTAGGACTAAAAACAGGTGGTGCTCAGAAAAGGAAGAACTGAAAAGAGAGACAGAATGCTTTCAGATAAGCCTGCAGAGATAAGTGATTGTCCTGAAATTCTTTGTAAGCAGAAACAATAAAACTGAGAAGTCTTCTAGCAGGCATGGCCCATATAAAATTTGCTGGTAAGCCATTACAAACATTTAGTACAGTTTTCATTACTGATCGAAACAATAAAAACAAACAAGAAAATTATTTTCACGAAATTCACAACCTCAGGAGGTCAATTGAAATCCCTACATCCTCCTGGTCTTCGCTTTGTGAAGATCTAATCAGCGATCAAAGCAATGAAGATGGAAAAGATGACTAATCGTAACAAACCCACAATTCAGAAGCAGCAAGCACCACCCTGGCCGGTCAGATAGAAGACAAGAAAAATCCCATTATGAAGGCAGCACATGAATGAGAAAACAGGGGCTCTCAGGAGCATCACCTAGGATAATTAGAAAAACTGCGTCTGTCACTCCCCCCTCACAGCATGAGACTGTTGCCAGAAAAACACAATGTGATTCAAATTCACAAGCACAATTTTTCACAGGATGCACATGGCAGGAAATTTCCTATCTTATTTTGTTGTTATTGTTGTTAGGTGCCCTCGAGTCAGTATCCGACTCACAGCAACCCTCATAGGGTTCTCAATGGCAGACTGTTTCAGGATTGCCTTGGGAGTGGATTGCCAGGTCCTTCTCCCATTTTTGTGGTGCTGGGAATTGAACTCGGGACCTCAGAGACTGCAGCGCAGCGCTCTACCAACTGAGCTAAATCCCAGCCCCTATCTTATTTTACCCTATCATTTGATTGAATGGGGAAAGGACCTCTACAAGCAGGTTTCCATACCCTGAGGCAAAAGACAAAGCATTTGTTTTGGGTGCTACATGATTCACACCAGTTTGTAACATCAAGTTTTGATCTAAGAAGTTAGTATGGGCTGGGGGTGCAGCTCAGTGGTCCAGCACTTGCAAAGCATGCAAGTGTGAGGCCCTGGGTTCAACCCCCAGTACTACCAAAAAAAAAAAGAAAGAAAGAAAGAAAAAGAAGTTATTATGACCATAAACATTTGGATTTTTAATTAAAATCACAAGAACTCTCACTCACACATGTATTAAAAAAAGAGTACACATGCAAATACTAGAAAAATTTAAACACACCAAATAGCAAGCTATCAGTAATGTTCAGTGATGATTAAGGTAATGCCAGTTTAGTATACTGTTATGATGTTCTAAAAAATACATTGTGGGTCCAGTATTTGGTCGAGAGTAATGGTGCTTTTCACAGTACTAAAGAGTACACATTTATAGAAAGAAAAAAAAAAACCTTTCTAAGTTTAATAAGAAATAATTCTGACTTTTATGCTAGAATGGTCAAAAATGTACGATGAACAAAAGTAATAAAATAGCCAGACAGAGTGGCGCATATCTGTAATCCCAGTGACTCTGGAAGTGGAGGTAGGAGGATTGTGAGCTCAAGGTCAGAGGCAGCCTGCATAACTTAGTGAGACTCTATCAAAATAGAAAAAAATTAAAAATGGGCTAGGAATGGAGCACAGTGATGTTGTGATTTCCTGGGGGATAGAGAGTACCAAAACATGGAGGGTCACAGGAGCCCATCTAGTCTGCTTGGAGGACTAACCTCTATGACTCCAAGGCAACTGACCCTTGCCCTACATCTGGGTACCTCACTCTTCCCGCTTCCCATCCAGTAAGGGAAGATGGTGCTGGCCAGCTCAGGTTTCCTCAAGGCCTGATTGGCTGAGCCCCCTCTGCCTCCTGATAGGTCAAGCCCTTCCCCTCCTGCTGCCCACGAGCCCTTCCCTGATTGGCCAGCTGTCATTCCTTGACAGTTGGATGACAGTTGGCTTAAGGGGATAAAAGCCCCTGACCCCAGAGGCCAATAGCTCACTCCAAACACTATCTAGGAGCAGCTCACTCGGTCCTCTGTTCCCTTATGGACCAGAGGGCTATACTCACCTGACCCACCTAGCCTTCAGTCTACCCTTAGCCTGCCTTCACCCTTCAACTGGCCTACTACCTCCATTCCTCGCCTCTGCCCGCCTGCATCCACTGGATCTTCTCCATCTCCTCCTCAACCAACCAATCAAGTGCTTGAAGAGGCAAGCCTCTGCGAATCAAGCTCAGGGCCTCCAAAGTGGCAAAGACCGCGGAATGGATGAGCAACGACACCCAGGAGTCCCTGCCCCAGCGGCAGGGATTACAGCTGAGCACCTTCCTCTCCCATCTCCCTTCCCTGTCCCAGCCACCTAACTTTCCCCTATCCCTGTAAATAAACCTTCCTTGTTTTATATTCCTGTGTGTGATGCTCTGCTCCTGGCTTCAGTCTCTTGCAGGGTGCAGTGTTGGGACACCCAGTTGCAACACACAACACAGAGGGTCATGGGTTTGAGTCCAGACAATCCCAACAGTGATAAAGCTCTTGCAAAGTATGTTCAAAGCCAAGTTCAATTCCCAAGTACTACAAAAACAAACACACAAAAAAGTAACAAAATAATCGCTACATAGATTGAATAATTCAAAATGAGATTATGAATTCAACACATAATAGAATTTGCAATGAAAATCTCCATGGTCTGACAAAATTCTATCATGAGATCTCCAGCATTGCTTCTGTCACCAAGGCCATATTTTCCAACTACTGAGACTCCTTTGTTTCCAACTTTTGCACTCTAGTCACCAATAACTGTCAGTACAGCCTGATTGCATGTTCAATCTATGTCAAATTGCAGGAGTTAGTAAAAATCTTCCCTATCTTTATTTGCGGCCTTAGTGGTGGGTATGTAAATTTGAATAAGTCCTATTAACTGCCCTTCCTTGATCTTGAGATGCCTTTTTTGACGATGAGTGCAACCCCATTTCTCTTTGTCATTCCCGGCATAGTAGACCACAGGATTATCTGATCCAAAATAGCCCATGCCAGTCCATTTTAGTTCACTGATGCCTAGAACATGGATGTTTATGTGCTCCATTTCCCTTTTGACCATTTCTAATTTTCCTAGATTCATACTATGTACATTCCATGTTTTCATGATTAGTGGAGGTTTACAGTTATTCCTCCTCATTTTGAGCCCTGCCACATCAGCAAGTGGAGGTCCCTGGAGCTTTACTCCATTTCTCTCATTAAGCTGGAGGCTACTTTAAGGAAATAACTCTTCCCCTATAGTCTTTTGATTCCCTTCCAACCTGAGGGGCTCAATTTCTGGCACTATATCTGACAGTGTTTCTCTGATATTCATAGGGTTTTCAAAGGCTAATTGTTTGGGGAATGGGCTGCTAGGTCCTGCTCCCTAGTCTGTCTAAGTCTGGAAGCTCAATTGAAACCTGTCCACTATGAGTGACCCTGCTGGTATCTGAAATATCAGTAGCAGACTTTTTTTTTTCCCCAGCATCATAGCAACACACAAGCCTCCACAGTACAGCAAACTGTCAGACAAGGAATTGGTGGATGAACAACCATTTCAAGAGGGTGGATATGATCAGGAACCAATGGTACTGAAGGAAGAAGTGGAAGCTGCCTAGAAAGAATTGGCAAAACACAAGGCTCCAGGAATTGATGGAATACCAGTAGAAATGTTTCACCAAACAGATGCAGTACTGGAGGTGCTCACTTGTTCACGCCAAGATATTTGGAAGACAGCAACCTGGCCAACTGACTGGAAGAGATCCATATTTGTGTCTATTCCCAAGAAAGGGGATCCAACCAAATGTGGAAAGTATCAACCGATTTCATTAATATCTAATGCAAACAAAATTTTTCTAAAGATCATTCAAAAGCAATTGCAGCAGTATATAGACAAACAACTGCCAGAAAATCAAGCCAGATTCAGAAGAGAGCAATGAACCAGGAACATCATTGCTGATGTCAGATGGATATTAGCTGAGAGCAGAGAATACCAGAAAGATGTTTATCTGTTTTATCAACTATGCAAAGGCATTTGACTATATGGATCATAACAAGTATGGATAACATACAATGAATGGGGATACCAAAGCACTTAATTATACTCATGAGGAATCTGTACATGGGCCAGGAGGCAGTGGTTCAAACAGAACAAGGAAACATGGCCTGGTTTAAACTCTAGAAAGATGTGCATTCTGGCTGTATCCTTTCACCATACCTTTTCAATTTCTATGCTGAGCAAATAATCTGAGAAACTGGACTTTATGATGAAGAACATGGCTTCAGGACTAGAGTAAGACTAATAACCTGCATCATGCAGATAACACAACTTTGCTTGCTGCGAGTGAAGAGGATTTGAAACGTTTACTGATAAAGATCAAAGACCACGGCCTTCAGTATGGATTGTGCCTCAACATCAACAAAACAAAAATCCTTACAACTGAGTCAATAAGCAACTTCATGATAAATGGAGAAGAGACTGTGGTTGTCCAAGAGTTTGCTTTATTTGGTTTTACAATAAATACCCATGGAAGCACCAGTCAAGAAATCAAAAGGATGCATTGCATTGGATAAAGCTATTGCAAAAGACTTCTTTAAAGTGTTGGAAAGTAAAGATGTCACATTGAAGATGAAAGTGTGCCCGACTCATGCCATGGTATTTTCAATCGGATCATATGGTTGTGAAAGCTGTACATTGAGTAAGGGAGACAGGAGAAGAATTGATGCTTTTGAATTATGGTGCTGGAGATGAATACTAAATGTACCATGGACTGCCAAAACAACCAACAGGTCTGTCCTGGAAGAAGTGCAACCAGAGTGCTCCTTGGAAGCAAGGATGGCTAGACTGTGTCTTACATATTTCAGACATGTAGTCAGGAGAGACCAATCCCTAGAGAAAGACATCATGTTTGGGAGAGTAGGAGGTCAATGAAAAAAAGGAAGACCCTCAACTAGTTGGGTTGACACAGTGGCTACAACAATGGGCTTAAGCATAAATAAAATTATGTGCCTGGCAAAGAATTGGGAACTGTTTTGTTCTATTGTACATAGGGTCACTATGAGTTGGATCTGACTCTATGGCACCTAACAACAACAACACATGGTAGAATAAAGCAAACATAACATACAAACATAAATAAATACTGCTCAATGCAACTGGGTGGTACCAGAGACAAAGGTCATGTCGAACAATATTATATGTGTTATTGAAAAAGAAAACAAGAACACACTCCATTGTTTTCATACCCAAAAGTACAATTTTTGATTTAAGTAATTTTCAATTTTAGGCATTGATTAGAAAAATCATTGAGGGTAAGTCTATGAAAACAACATAAACATAATTGAAAAAGAATATGGTGTATAGTCCAGAATTTTGGTCCCAAATTCAGAAGTATCCTAAGCATAGTTCATAATTTGAATTTGATGCTAGAATATCTAGTCTCAACTTGATCCATAGAGACATATTCTTCAGAACAATTAAGCAAGTATGAAGGATGTTTTCTGGGTCTCCTCAAAGAGAGAGCATCTTAATGAAACATACATAAAATTTGACCTTATATCTTCTCTCAGCACACAAAGGGGGTGTCAACTAAATGCTCTTGAAACAATTAGGCTGATCCTAAGATGCAAGAAGAGTTAAACAAACAATAGAAATCCACCAAAAAGTGAACGTGTGGAAAACGAAATTAACTTTGAATCTGCATTACCCATAAATCTTTGTTAAGTATTACCTGCTCATAATAGTATCAGAAGTTTCCAAGAGAAAAAATAATTTAGGTGTGAGTACTGCATTTTCCTCCATGTGTCTGTCACCTTGTCATGCTGAGGGGGCTTGCATGTGACTGTGACACTGAAAGCCATGCCACCAGTATTTCAGACGCCAGCAGGACCACTCATGATGGATAGATTTCAGCTGAGCTTCCAGATGAGAACAGACTAGGGAGAAGGACCCCGCAGCCCACTCCTGAAACAATTAGCCATTGAAAAAGCTATGAATAGTAGAGAAGCATTGTCTCAGTCTGTGAAACTGAGCTCCCCAGCCTGGAAGATATTCAAGAAATGACGAGGGAAGAGTTGTCTCCTCAAAATACGGTCAATCTTAATGGCGGACAGGAAAGGAGTAAAGCCCCTGGGACCTTCTTTTATTGATGTGGCACAACTCAAAACGAGAAGGAACATAGTGACTGCAACAATGGGCTCAAACATAAAAAGATCGTGTGCATGGCACAGTGTTGGGTAGGGTTCTGCTGTATTTAGTTGGCTCTGACTCAATGGCACCTAACAGCAACAATGATGAAAAACGACTATATTTTTAATGATTCAGAAGTTTGTTTTGAATTTTTAAAGATGATTTTTCTTAATCAAAGAGAAATATACATTAAATATATAATATTCCAATAAAGTATAAAGAATTTAGAATAAGGAAATGAAAAGAATTGGATAGTTATGAAGAACTCAGCATGAAAATAATTTCCAAGTTAGTTTCTATAGTGAATATTTTCTGGCCAACTATGGATCAAGGAGGGAGAAGGACCTGGCAATCCACTCCCA
Source organism: Pedetes capensis (assembly GCA_007922755.1). NCBI lineage: Eukaryota > Metazoa > Chordata > Mammalia > Rodentia > Pedetidae > Pedetes > Pedetes capensis. The sequence goes on along the minus strand of VMDO01009319.1, from coordinate 47,553 downwards.
AAAATCAATCCGCCATTGAAAACCCTATGAATAGCAGAGAAGCACCGACAACACTGTTTTGCCTATTGTACGTAGGGTCGCTATGAGTTGGAGACCGACTCGACGGCACCTAAGAACAACAACAACATGGATCAAAGAAGAGTCTTAGTTGCGTGGAGATGGGAGAAAATTGAGCAATTTACTGATGAAAACATCAGTGTTCTTTACAATGTCTCAGGCTTGAAAATTTGACAAAAGAAATTAAGAAATATTAAATCAATCTAGATTCCTTGTTGTTGCTGTTGTTAGGTGCTGTCAAGTCAGTATCCAACTCATAGCGACCCTATGTACAACAGGCAAAATAGTATTGTTAGTGCTCTCTGCTATTCATAGGGTTTTCAATGGCCTACAGCCCCTGGTGTTCCCAGGCAGTCTCCCATCCAAGTACTAAACAGGCCCAACCCTGCTTAGCTTCTGGGATCTGACACTATCAGACGCCACAGTGGCACAGCTAAAGGCAATCTAGATATGTTGTTGTTATTGTTGTTAAATGCCATCAAGTCGAGTCTGACTCATAGCGACCCTATGTGCAGCAGATCGAAACACTTGCCGATTCTGTGCCAGGCAAACAATCTTATTTATGTTTAAGCCCATTGTTACAGACACTGTGTCAATCCATCTGGTGGAGGGTTTTCCTCTTTTGCGTTGACCTGCCACTCTTCCAAACATGATGTCCTTCTCCAGGGATTGATCTCTCCTCACTACATGTCTGAAATATGTAAGATGCAGTCTGCCCATTCTTGCCTCCAAGGAACACTCTGGTTGCACTTCTTCTAGGACAGATTTGTTGGTTCTTTTGGCAGTTCATGGTATATTCAATAGACATCTCCAGCACCACACTTCAAAAGCATCAATTCTTTTTCTGTCTCTCTTGTTCAATGTTCAGCTTTCACAACCATATAATGCCACTGAAAATACCATGTCATGAGTCAGACACACCTTCGTCTTCAATGTGACATCTTTGCTTTTCAATACTCTAAAGAGATCTTTTGCCACAGCTTTTCCTAGAGCAATGCATCTTTTGATTTCTTGACTGCTGCTTCCATGGGTGTTGATTATAGAACCAAGCAAAGCAAAATCCTGGACAACCTCAATCTTTTCTCCATTTATTGTGAGGTTGCATGCTGACCCAGTGGTAAGGATTTTTGTTTTGTTGATGTTTAGTCGTAACCCATATTGAAGGCTATGATCTTTGATCTTCATCAGTAAATGTTTTAAATCCTCTTCACTTTCAGCAAGCAGAGTTGTATCATCTGCATAACGCAGGTTGTTAATGAGTCTTCCTCCAATCTTGATGCCACGTTCTTCCTCATAAAGTCCAGCTTCTCGGATTATTTGCTCAGCGTATAAATTGAAGAGATAGGGTGAAAGTATACAGCCCTGATGCACACCTTTCTCAACTTTAAACCACTCAGTGTTTCCTTGTTCTATTCGAACAACTGCCT